>JAGXCT010036879.1:3654-101118 GCA_022495035.1 Philopotamus ludificatus | reverse complement strand
CCTATAATGTGGATCCTATCTGGACGTTATAGGGGGGTTTACTGTAAATCGCAAGAGTCCGGTTAATATCTTTCTAGAATTCTTTTCCAATTCTCTAAAATTCCTTTCCAAATTTTCAGAATTCTTTTCCAATTCTCTAAAATTCCTTTCCAAATTTCCAGAATTCTTTTCCAATTTTCCAGAAATCTTTTCCAAGCGTAAATCATCGCCTTTTACACCAAAACATGTAAGAACTTATTAACAATCAACAATAAAGCATCCAATATGGCTACCAATGTCAAGATACGACCAGGACAAGTGTATCGACACGAACAACTATAAATTTATTATAGTTTAGTGACGTAACTAGGTCATAAGACATACGAGGGGTTATAAAGAAAGCTTACGTTGCATTACAGCTTCAGAATACATTTGATATTGTCTAAATGCGGTCTGTATCTGCCGACAGCGAATTTCCAACATTGCCACTCGTATCGCCGAATTTTCCTGAAAACAAAATATTATTTAACGCAACTTTAAAGTATGTAATCTATTTTAAATATGAATTATTGATTAATTTACGTGAAAATCGTGTAACGATTGCGTTTCGTTGGTGCATTTAATGTGTTGTTCGCCGTTTGAATTAGCAACGGTTTTCTTTCTACCCTGCAGAGTTTCTTCCAGCTCCGAACAATGCAATATTTTACCTTCGATCCGTGTATCGAAGCATTTCGAATACATATTCGAATCTTGATTCATAAACGTCGGCGACGACAACGAACTGGAAGTCTTAACCGAGTCGTTGTTGTACGAATCGTTTTTATTCGTGTCGGTTTTTATGAATATGTTTGCGTTGCATTTTTGATCTTTCGAAAAGACGGGATTGTGATAATCTCTGACTTTGTCGTTATTCGACTGGATGTTCGACGATAATGGAGGCGATATCGTCTTTTGACTCCATAGATAATCGATTGGGGAGGATATCGGACCCAAATCGTCGATGTTGCCGTTGAGAGGTTTGTCGAAGTTATTCATTTGCTGTGTATTATTTTCGTTAGGGGTGTCGCATTCAGTCTTGATGTTTACGTCATTAAACGAGTTGGATTCGATGAGAATTTCCGAATCGGAGAAATTGTTTTTGTGGAACGTTATTTCACCGTCGACGGTATCGTTATTCGAACATTGAACAATCGACATATTTTTCAATTCCTCGATCTCGGACACCTTTGCATCCAATTCCACCTCCATTTTCGATTTGTATTCTGTAAATTCGTCTTCGAGATCCGTGTATTGTTTTTCTAAGCTGAATTTTTCTTCAATCGTCGGTAGCTGTTTGGAAGTCGAATCGTTGTGAGAGCCGAACTGTTCTTCGTATTCCGTAACCTTGGCCATGAGGTCGGCAAATTTTTCATCGTTTATCAGCTGCTCTTGATCATATATTTCTCTCTCCTCCCGAAACTTCAGCGACCAATACTCTTCACTCTCGTCGTATACATTTTTTAATGATTCAATATTGCTTTCATATTCTTTACACTTTTCTCTGTGCTTAGTATATTCTACGACTCTCTCCGTTCTCTCCTTCTCGATGATTTTCTTCAGGTTATCAATGGTATTAAGCAAACGGTCAGATTCCGACTCATCGTCGTCGACGTTAACTTTGACCTCGTTATCGGAATCATTATCAGTATTGTTATTAACAATAGTATCAAATATTTTTTCGTGACTAAGGCAATTCATTTCTTTTAACCATATTTTAAGTTCATCAAAAATAGTTTCATCTAAAAATTCTCCACATTTCGCGTTTACCTCAAATATATTTATAAAATCTTCTTTAACAATATGAAATATAAAATATAAAAATAGATAATTATACGGATCGTTGCTCTTCGATATTACGTCTATTAATTTATTGCAGCTATTTTCCTGTAATAAAATTATTTTATATTAATATATAGATTATTATATAATTGTTAATATAGAATATATTTTTAAATTATATACCTTTAATTGATTTTTTAATTTGTCAAATCTCTCGGTCGTAAAAATATCGCATAACTTTTTATTCCATATATTGTTCTTTATCAATTGTTTGTTTGCTAGATTTTTATCAGCAGATGAAGTCGGCGGTAGATTGTCTTTTGTAGATACGATCGGAACGTCATTACATTTTCTCAATTTACATATTCTCGGACTCTCTTCGTCGCTTAATAATTCGACAAAGGGAGGAGTGGGAGATTCTCCTCGGCGTTTGACTCTATGAATGTACGACGAGTCATGATCGTTCTCCGCATTTTTGCGCACTGATTTTAAATTCTCGGATAAACTGTTTATTTCGATTTTAACATTTTCCAACTCGGCGGTCAATTCGTCATTTTTATCCCGGAGTATCGTATTTTCACTCTGCAGACCGCAAATTTTGTTTTCCAAAAAGGCCGTATCTTTTGATTCCGCGCATTTAGAGCAATCTCGCTTTTGCGCGTTGAGTGTTTTCAGATCGTTGGTAAGCCGTCGATTGATCTCGGTCATTTCTGAAATGCGTTCGCGTAGCTCGTTCTTTTCCTTATCCGAAGTCGCAATCTCAGTCTTTAAATTGTCAATGCGGATTTTTAATTTAGACTCTTCGCTTTGAGACGACGAAAGTTTTTCTTCTAAATTAGATATCGTCGTTGCGCTCAGCTCTTTTTCCGAATTGAATTGTCGAGTGAGCCTTTGAACGGACTCGACATGTTTTTGTTCCAAATTTTTAATCTGCGATTTAGTCGAAGCTTCCAATTTTGTATGGTTTTCGTCGACGTCATTTGCGAGCAGAACGGCTCGACGGTTCGCATCGGACAGATCCGTTTTTAATTTATCACGTTCGGCCGCCGATTGGTCGAGCAGCATTTTGACGTTGGATATTTCCCATCGATAAAGGCATAATATCGCACGTAACAGAGTCACAGGAAAGTTGGATTCTAAGTTGACTGCGTTTGATGTTGCAATTCTGTTCTCTTCTTCTAAAACGTTCAGCAAATCGACGTATTTTAAATTGTCATCTTTGAAGCCGAGATCTTCTAATAATCCGTACGGTCGGCATATACCGGCTGATTCCCACATTTCTGCTATCAATCTCAAATTTAACAGTTTAGTCATTTCGTCAAAGAGCGGCTTGTCGGAGGAGTCGCATAACATATGACGCTCGGGGATAATCTTGGAATCGAGCGTCAGCTTATTAAAGGAACTAACGCAGCCGGTTGCCGTATATTTGTATTGAATGTCGTCCGATTCATATTGTATGTCGGGGTAGGATACAGATTCAAGGTTGATGTCGGGATCTAAGCTCCTGCAGGTGGTGTCGTCTTTACTGCCGGGATCGGCGACGTCTTCGTCCGGCCTCCGGCGGTCGGGGAACGAGATGCATCTGCGGAGACGGTTGTCGCCAGCGAGGCGCGAAGGCCGCGAGCGACGGCCGTAGCGTTTAGTGCCGACTGTGAACTTGGGCGACAGCTCGCGGCCCGAAGAATCGTCACTGTGTTCGTGTTCGGCCAGTAGGGCGATGAGCGCGGTTCGGAAGGCGGGGAAAGAAACAGGGGGGCGCAGGCGGCGCTGTAGGGCGGCGCCGGCGGGCAGGGCCGCGCACAGCTCGGCCAGCGCTGCGCCCCCTAAGGAGCCGGCGCCCGCAGCGTACGCGCCAAACAGCGCGTGCAGCTGCTGCTCACACCCGCCCTCCGCCATGCGCAGCTGTCACTGTCAGCCGATCGCCGCCACGCAACCTGCTCGCCCCCGCCACTCAGCTGATCCCATTTCGCCCACTTAAAAATAAAAACATATATTTTATTCCTAAGAACGTATATTTACCACAAAATGTCTGTATGCATAAATAAATTAGGTATAATTTTAATAATTGAACAATATTAATAATATAAATTTTTTATCGCGTATATAATAGTATTTTATGGGATGGCAATAACCAATGATGAATTTGCAAGTGCAATCCTATAAAAACAGTCATAAATGAGATTAATAAGAAAATATACATAGATTTTATTTTAAATTAAACGTAAAAATATACAATTATGAAAACTTCGATCGTCTTTTATAAATATAACTATTTTTAATAATCATGTTGTATCTTATGGAATATTATTGTTATTACTGCAATAATTATGGTTCATTCACAAAAAATTTAAAAAAAATCAAATATATTTTTTCTAACATTATGCTTGACTGGGATTTTTTTTTTAAACATTTGATTTTTTTAAACCGTGTCAAACAAAAATCAATAAAAAAATAAAGCGGTACATATTTTGAGAATGTGTGCAAAAATATAGGGAGAAGTTTATTAAAAGTTTGGCCAATATTTGAGTTTTTATGTCCAAATATTGTGTCAAACATAATTTGTGAAGGATAGTAGTTTCGTTTGCGCATATCACTTAAAGTGCTGCGATGGTTGTTTTCACACCTCGTAAAGCTCACGGACTATTCGCCGGTTTTACCTATTGTCAGCGACTACTAGTTATCGCCTTTTTTGTGATATTTGTCATTTTCTTCGCAAAGTTTTTTATCCAAAACGGCTACGCTAACGAAAATACTGATGAAACTTATGATATCGACGCCATCGATGACTATATCCGCAATTATTGGCATGCAGGAAGATCTCATGGTGATTTGAACTCGAAAAAAACGGAGAAATTCCAAAATCTCGTCTGTTATTACAATATCCCCGAAGGTGGCAAGATAGATCCTCTTCTACCAAAAAATTTAACATGCGACTTATGCACGCACATTAATATTGGCTTTGCAACTGTGCACAATAATTCAATCGTGTTGAACAATAATTTATCATCGTCCATAGCCGACGTAGTCAACTTGAAAAAATGTAATGATAAATTGAAAGTCTTACTCTCTATCGGCGGGGCATCATCTGGAGCCGGTTTTTCTGAAATGGTACTAAATCATGCCAATAGAAAAGTGTTCATTGGCTCCGTAAGAGACACGTTAAAGAAATTCAAACTTGATGGAATCGATTTGGATTGGGAATTTCCGGCTACTGACAATAATTTTAGTGACCTGCGTCTGCAGACGAAGAAGCGGGAACGCCAGCACTTCAGCCAGTTATTGAGGGAGATACGCGTAGAATATTATAGAGAAAATAGAAATTATCTTCTCACATTAGCAGTAGCGTCCGTCGAAACGATAATTGATGCGGCGTACGATGTAAGCGAAATAAATCAATACGTTGATTTTGTGAATTTGATGACGTACGATTTCCACTTTTATAGTAAAATTACTCCATACACCGGATTCAACGCTCCATTATTTAGAAGATCGGGAGAGATGGGATATTTTTCGACGTTGAATACAAATAGTTCCGTTTATTATTGGTTAAATAAAGGATTAGATCGTAATAAATTAGTCGTCGGGGTGCCCACATATGGACACAATTATAATCTGGTTAATTCTAATAATGGAATTCCGGGAAGTCCTGCCAATGGATATGGAAAGCTGGGATGTTATGGTTTCGTCGACTATACCGACGTGTGTAAATTCATTGTAGAGAATAAGAATGTTATTGTATCATTCGATAACGAAACGTTTAGTCCGTACGTGCATTTAAACTCGGAATGGATATCTTATGAGAATGAAATGAGCATAATGAGTAAAGTTAAATATATAAGAGAGCTCGATCTCGGAGGCGTGATGGTGTATTCACTCAACAGTGACGATCATAGTGGCGTGTGTTCAAATGGGTCTGATTTATTCCATTTAACTCGATTGATAAATAAAACTCTTTACGATGTTGATAGCAATTAATGTTTAATTATTTAAAAATAGATTCGGAACTATATTAGCTACTTACTACTTGACTTACTACTTACTAAACGCCAGAGTTTCAATTGTAATGCTACTCACAATTGACAAAATTGATTACTATTGTTATTACAGTCAACCCTCCTATAGTGCTTCTTTTTATATCGCCAATTTTAAGTCAAATTACATATTTAATACTTTGCCGCATGAAAGAAAGATCAATGCCCATTGATTGGCAACGAAATATATAGCATCGCCATTTAAAATATGCGAATGGAAAATGTTTGATGTATTAATATTGTTTAATTTACAAAACACAATTAAAAAAACCCAACCCCGAATTTTGTATGGGAGCCTAGTCTTCTATAAGGCGTGTTTTCTATAGCGTGGTCTCTATCAACATCAGTGTTATAAAAGTGTTGACTGTATTTGTTTTTTATTGTAAATAACGTCCTCATTTTTCTGAACAGATAAAATTCCATCGTTTCATATTTTTTTAATATTTTCTTTTATTGTTTTTGATTTTTTTTTGCAATTTTGCTATTATTTTTTTTATTTATGGCCTTATAAACTTGAGGCCGGTCTTTGCCACCTGGAGGACACTATGCGATCTCTAGCAAAGACACGTCCGTCTCAACTCTGTTGCCAGGACTGCGACGGTCGTCCTCCAGGTTATTTTGGCTCAGGTCGCCAACTGTAAGCCCGAGAGCCGAGATGTCAAACGTTTTTGTCCAATTTAGGATGTTTTTTAATTTTTTTCCGGGCAAGTGTGGCTTTTTTACCAATCTTAGTCCATAGTATTCAGCATTTTTTTGATAGTTTTCAATGAAATTTGTCTACTGAATATAATGATAAAAAAATCTGACGAATTTTCAGAGAAACTATTTTAATAATTCCATCATTCCCCGATATAATAATAACCAATTGATCGCATTTTAATTAGTGTACATTTGCTCGATTTGATAAAAAACTGATATAGCTAAGGATTTTATCTAAATGTTGCGGTGAATAAACAGTTGTCACACCGGCGTGACAACACGCACACGCTTGTGATACATGCTAGAAGCTTTATTTTTAAATTATTTGAATAAGAATGTGTTCATTTGATTCATTCTTACGTAGTAAATTCTAGTTTCAGCTACATTTTTTAATTCTCATGGCGGTTAAAGGGTTAGGAATTAACTTTCAGTAACATCAAAGAGATTTTGAAGAAGCAGATTTGTGCTTTTGAATGCATTTAAAGATTCAGATAGATGTTCCGAAAATCAACGAATTTAAAGCCCTGCATTTTCTCTTGAAATATAATAAATGTTGACTTTGTAATCTTTAATTTTATCCGTGACGCTTTAACAATTTAAAGTTATTTGACTTCCAAAATATACGGGTTGTACATAATACATATGTAAAGATACCAGGGCTATAAAGCCATGATTTATCGCTCGTTATAAAATAATATAAAATTTTTAGAAAAATTCTTTATTATTAGTTATTATTATTTGATATATCATAATTGTATTATTTCTTATGTGCTTAGTAGATTTATTTAAACGATAATTTATACTTATTTATAACTTCCTCTTAGGTATGATAAAGGGTATTTAATTTATGTTGTACTATTACAACTATAATTATTCTTGTGTGAATATATATATATTAATGGCTGTGTAACATATTTAATTTTAAAAATTTATATAATTATTTTTTATTAGTCATTTTTTTATGCATGAATTCCAAAATGTATGAACATTTAAATACATATATAAGACTGTTATATTGTTTCAATGGAATTGACTTCCGCATTATTAAATGTGTAATTTTTATACAAATATTTAATTATTAATTAAATGGATAATGTACAATTATTTTATATGTATAAATATTATGCAAATGTATTTCTGATAAATGTATGTAAATATGTATATATATAAATTATTTTAATTTTGATTGTATCCTAGTTTTATTTCTATTTAATTCATGATTTATGGTTCACAGTGCGACGATTGATGATTAGATCTGTTCAAACTTACTCTTATTACATGATAAAAATTCAAAAATATTTATCTTTTGCATTATTATTATATTTTGGATGGATTAGGTTAAGTCTTTGTTTAAATCTTATTTCTCTAATTGTAAATTTGTTGAACAATCATGTGAAGAAAAATATTGAGATCACTACGTTATGATTAAATTGTTATAATAAGACAGAAAACTTTATTGTTTCGATAATATAAGCCTCTTTATACAATAATTTAAAAAACAATTTGGAACAATTTTTAACGGAATGTGGTACTCACCACGAAGGTTTCAGAAAATTTTCTTGATAATGTTTGACGTATGTGGTATCAGATTCATTTAAAATAAAATATGATTCATTAGATTTAGTTGATTGTTTTTCTTGTAATCGTTGTAAATGACGCATTAAATTTCGACATATCAGCTTGTGACGGACTATTCTAGGTTAACTTGGCTCTCTAGCCATCCAAAGGCAAATGCCAGGATAGTACTTTGAACAGTTTTCCACTGCATCACCACTCCCTACAATCCTGCCCCTTTCTCCAGGTCCCAAGCCGTAGTGGTAATGAAGAAACTTGCTACATCCGGCGGCTGTTTTAGACAATCACTAAAGCGTGTGATGTTGGTCTGTCCCTCCGTAAGGCTAGCGGATTAACCTGCACCAGGATTACGTAGCCAACTAATGTTCTTGATGTGCTCCTAAAGAACGGAAGCAACTCCAATTATGATGAGCATGCGATGAATGGCAAAGTAAACGCCATATGAAATCATCAACATCATCTTTGGTAGTTAATTGACTTAATTCCAACGGTCGCTTAGTTATCTATTCTAGTTTAAGATTCTACCATTGAAACATGTCTCTCATGATAATGACGCCACAGTTGCAATATTTTGAATATTAAAAATGACTTTATCTAATACTAATAAAAATGGGTAATCAATAAAAACCTTTCTGTCGCAAAACTAAATTATTAGATGTATTTGTTGATTTATTTTCAAACACATGTTTTCCGATGGAAGTCAATATTCCTCTCATTTCGCCCCTAATAAAGTAGAAGAGGAGTATAAGTATTGAGACTCTGGCGAGTTTTTCAATAGGGGTATATCGGTAATACTAGGAATAGATCAGTTAAATACAAGATATAGTTGTAATTATTGGGGAATTCAGTCGTTAATCATTTATGTATAATAGGAAGACAATGGTAGATCGGGTTGGTTAGTTGTGGACTTTTAGTTCACTCCATCCAGTTAGTTTCTAGCAATTTTTTTTTGTTTGATTTATTTATGAGTCGCTGATTTGGACTATTTTTGGTTTGCGGTTAATCAGCGGCATTTATATTACGTAATCGTAGCCCTTTGAGAAGGAATAATTCTCTACGAAGAGGGGAACGAGGGAATTTTCGGGTGGTTATTGAAAGATAAAAATCGATTTTAAAATAGCACGGATCGATTACGGTTTATTATTTTTAGTTATAATCGATTTTAAGGAACGAGTTAAACGCCAAAATTCGCTTAATCGGAAATATATTTTCGATGGATATGTTTTTTTATAATGGCAACACTCACATTTGACAGCTCGGTGCCGGGGCGGCGGCACATTTTAAACATTTTAAATGTTTAGGATTATGATTTAACTAAATCGGATTAGAACCGATTTTTGATTGGTTAAAAAAATACAAACAGTTAAAAGGTATCCGGTTTATTGTTAATGTACAATATTTACAATTTTGAATAAATCACATATGCGAAGGAATTCGTTAGTAGTTTTGACGACGTTATTCGATTGCCGCTCTTTACCAACCGCCTCCTCCGCTAGACCAACCTCCTCCTCCGCTCGACCATCCGCCGCCTCCTCCGCCTGAAACGAATAGACGCATGAAATTCGCGAATCGACGAAGGATTCTGTATTTTAGAGGATCTTACCGCTGGACCAGCCGCCTCCGCCGCCTCCTTTCGGCCAACCGCCGCCTCCGCCGCCGCCGCCGCCCTTAGGTTGCCATCCGCCGCCGCCGCCGCCGCCTTTCGGCCATCCTCCTCCTCCTCCTCCTCCTCCGCCTTTCTCGCTATCCTCCTCCTCCTCCGCCGCCGGTGGAGATGATTTAATAATTTTAACTGGAAAACAAACGACGCATTATTTTTTGTCTTCACCTTGGGTATGATATTTAGTAAGATGTTTACCAGCGCCGCCGCCGCCTGATCCTCCGTGTCCTCCGCCCCGCCCCTGCCCCCGCCTTCCAGCTGCCTCCCCGCCTCCGCTGGGCCAACCGCCGCCCTCCCCCGCTCGACCAGCCGCCGCTGCTGCCGCCGCCGCCGCCGCCCTTCCAACCCCCCCCCCCCTGCCACCCCTGCTGCCTTCCAGCCGTGCCGCCTCCGCCGCTGCTCGGCCAGCCGCCACCCCCGCCCCCACCTCCGCCGCTCTTCCAGCCCCCTCCCCCGCCGCCTCCGCTACTCTTCCATCCCCCGCCGCCGCCGCCGCTACTCGGCCATCCCCCGCCTCCTCCTCCTCCGCAACTTTTGCATCCTCCGCCGCCTCCTCCGGACCAACCGCCTCCTCCTCCACCCCCGGACCAACCGCCGCCTCCGCCGCTCGACCAACCGAGCGATCCGGCGTTAACGACGACCGCTAACGCCAACAAAATAACAAACACCTAAAAAAACAACAAATCGATCAATTAATCTCAAATACGACACTGTTATAATATTGAATATAATTTCTAAGAATCCTTTGTGCGGTCGTTACCTTCATTGTGTGATTCGATCACCGAATTGCGACTGATGCCGGCGAGAAGGATCGGCTAACTTTTATAGTTGGACGGACGCGAAGAGGGGCGTCGAAGAACGGCCGGGGATTCTGGAGGCCATCGGAGCCTCTTCTCGACGCTCCGGAGCCGCCTCTCTAAAAATGAAAATAATCATGAGCGCGAAATAAAGAATAAAAGACGACATCTGTCGACTCGGCGCAAATCGTTTACGAACAGTCGCATCAATATGAACGAGATCTCCCATTCGATTATTGTAAAAATGCTCGGATATTTAACGATATTTAGCAATATTTAATCATTACTATCCGAGAAGACCGGAAGAATGTCGTAAATTATGAGTTTGGAGCGATCAACGAAACGAATTCTTCCGGACGAATTGATGGATTAGCATATATTTATTATGCAACGAATGCGGTCGATATTTGGACTAGAACAATTGTTGCCAAAGTTGTCGATCGGACGTTGCTCTGGTCAATTTCTTAATTGTGGCCGCCTTTTGCCGAAGATCTTCCTATTGCACTAGTTTTCGCAGACAATAAATTATGGTAATTTATTAAAAGTGGCCGGATTCGGATTTACGTCTGGATATTGTGCAACGTCCCGCGGATAATCTTGCACTTGGCTAAATAAGTTTTGCGTTTTATGCGCCGATTTGAATCACACATTTGTCGTCTAACAAATTCTCGGCACGAGACGTTGGGCAACGCCGCGTTATCGCATTTATTCAGTTACTACAGTTTTGTAGTACGACCGTTTCTCCACTATTTAATTTCCATTTTGAATATTCAAAAATAATTCTCTATCGGCGAATCCGTCTTTAACTCCTCAGCGTTGATAAAGCGTCGTCGTTTCGTGTTTATTTTCATCTTCGGTAATAGGACGAAGTTGCTAGGCGTATACATATATAAAAAACCGTTTGAATGAAAATTACATACAAAATGGCGGTTTGTGATTCATTTGTTTCAATTAATATGAATATCGACACATTGATAAAAATAATTCATTTGTTTTTCCGCCATTTTGAATAATATTTAAGGTTATGTTAACTCTATTTATTAATATTAATTTTCGACGACAATAAAATAAGCATCCAATATGGCTCCCAATGTCAAGATACGTCATGTCCCCGATATGAAATTAAAAAAAATACGTATATTATTGAACGTAATGTACGCGAACAATTTTTATAATTCGATACAAATATTATTATCAGTTAATTATTGTTATATGCGTGGACCCCATTGTTTCCTTTTTTGCCGTTCACTCGTTCATGAAAATTAATTAAGCATATTGTTTAGTTATTCGCGATTCAAGCAGTTTTCCCAGGACGTGAAATATGTATTAAGATAATATTTATTTCGTATGGGAATATGGTGAGATATTCAAACCGGACCGTGACCTTGTGGATCTTCGTTGACCCCGTGCTATCCTGGCTTTAAATAATTGGCCATATTGAATGAATGCCATAAAAAAGGTAAAACATTTACAATAAGACATATACATGCATTTTCTTGCGAGCTCCGACGCAATAATTATTTTTAAGATGCCCCAGGAAATATAAAAGGATCTTTATGAACATAACCGCATATGTACATGCATATATTTAAGAATTATAATGGGAGATGATTCAATAATTCGTGTAACGTTATAGACCCCGATTTAAAATAAAACTTTTTAATTAGGATTATATAATATATTTTTATTATTTATTACGTATACATCAATCAGATTTATGCATAATTTAAGTATTTTTTACTAGTTAAAATAATAGGCTTCTTCTGGATTTTTTTTAGATTTATTTAAAATAATAGTATGACGTCAATTCGTGCTTAGAATTTTAAAAGCACTTTACTGTGCGTCGATCCAAGGTCTCGGTTCATTAATTTCATACTGTCTCGGCATAGCAATAAGACTCTGATTAAGGGCAAAATAAGATTTAATACGCAATATGACTAACGAGATTAATTATCTTGATTCATTGTAAATGTTCGTGAACTCGATATTAATTTTGAAGATCTATCCTTAGATAAAAATGAGTGTCTGCGGTTTAACTTATATTTGTTATATAATTTTTGTAATGAAACGCGGGTCGGAAATGAGTGTAAAAGTTCGATGCATATCACTGCGTGACATGCGACACCAAATGAGACATTATTAAAACCGGCTGTACTCAACAACCATAATGTTGCAAAAAATTTGCAGAATTTTGTAACGTTGCTGCAGTAATTTGATACAAAAAAAGAACAAAGCGGGTTAATCACTGATACTACTGAATTTTACACAAAAAAAAAACACCTTCCTAACAATCAGATTTCAGTGAAAAGTAGATGTAACTCATTAGGACAGTCGGTTACGATGATGTTTAGAAATACATTTTCGCTTTTCATCCGAAAATGTGGATTATGGGGTCTGTGATGTCATTGTATAATATTTTATACATAATCCATTGTGTCAGTATGCAAATTTTTTAAACTTAATTTACAAAATGGCTATTTGTTTCATTTGTATTGAATAAATGGCGCATATGAATTTTGACTGATAATAATAATTCAATTGTTTTTTCCGCCATTTTGATTGATAATTGAGGTTATGTTGATTAAATTTGGCCAGGCTTTTAATCTAATGACATCAACATAGTGATCTCCCCTCTTACGTAAACTCATAAAACGCGATGAAATAATTGAGGTATTGTGGTATGATCTAAATTCAGGAAAAAAGCATGTCCCAAATAATAAACTTAATAGATTGACGAAACTAGCCGCATGGTGATAAAGTATCTAACTCAAAAAATCATTAAGTCATTTCGATAAAAAAAGGCGCCACATATTGATTCTGAAATCAATAAGTTTAAGTTTTAGTAACTTAATTCAATTATTTTAGTCGGACATCTTTATTGATATTCAATATTATGTTGCTAAACATAATTTCAATACGTAGGAAGGTAAATAAAATTTCGATTCTTGATTTATCGATATATTTAGATTATGTTTAATATCAATAATTTCCCATATAACTTATTGTGAAAATAGTTTATTTTGAGTAGTTGACGGAATACAAAATGGCGATATTCGATTCATTTGTTTTATTTAATGTCGTGTACAATTGAATCGATAAAAATAATTCATTTGTTTTTTCCGCCATTTTGATTTATTTTTAAGGTTATGTTAACCTAATTTTAACTACAATATAAACAAACTAAATACAAATTTAATGCAATGTTCCACTTAAAGGGTTATTTTTTTTAACAATTATAAAGTTTCAATAAAATATAGATATAGTTGTTAACGTTTCAACTAAGAATATGGTTAACCCATTTTATTAATAGCAAAATTATCTCATGTTATAAATATGCGATACGTACGTTTCTAGCACCGAATCAACGTTTTCCCTCAAATTCCGTTTTATTTTATCAGCTCTTCAAAAACGTAAAAACGGCGTTTTACTGTATTAATAAAAATATAAATTGATGAAAAAAAGCGGATAATTGTTCAGGGAAGCATAAAACAGGATTCTTACAGTTCTTACAGTCAGCCCTTCTATAACGCCGAGATAATAACCATTCTATAGAAACCCGCCATATATAGGACAAATGCACCTACAAAAACGTAGGATAAAGTTTTTTAATTGTATTTTATATATTGAACGAAATCAACACAAGAAATTATTTTTCTATTAGCATAATTTAAATGACCTTGTTCTATTGTTAGTTTGCTCACGCGCGTGCGTTATATTTTATTGTCAACCAAAGGGCATTGGCCTTTATATCGCGAGGTAATATATAACATAATTACTATATATGTAGTTTGATTTTAAATTTTAGCTGTTTGTAGAAAACGACGTTCTAGAAGAAAGCACTATAGGAGTATTAACGCACACTTCACTCTATAGCAGCGAGCGCTATAGGAGGATTAACTGTAATGCCATCAAAATCTCTTCTACTATACTCTACATTTTTAGAGTCGCATTTCGTTGAGGGTCTCCTCTATGGGATTAGCGTAAAATGAGGTTTACAGAACCTAAATTAAATATTGGACATATAAATAATATGACTTCTGAAAAAGAATCGTGGACCCAGCAGGTTCTTACTGTATAGAAACTTTTGTTCACATCCAACAGTCGTATTTTTATATTTTCTTCTACTTAATGGCGATTGGGATTCGTTTCTAAATATAATATATGGAGTTGGTTTGATAAAAAAGGGTGAGTGACTCTCAAAAATGTTTCAAGCCTTTTATTGTTTTCGGTGATTTTTTGGACAAAAACAACATTTTAATGATTCTTCAGCCTCTTTATTCGTCGGACATGGCCCCCTGTGATGTTATCCTATACCTAAAGACGGAAAGAAACACGAAAAGACGATCTTTTTGACAAACATTGAGAAGATAAATACAGAATCACTGAAGGAGTTATAGCTGGATATTTCAAATTTATTAATTAAAATTATAAGAAAAGGCACGCGTGACTTATTCCATTTTGCTTCACAAGCTTTTCTTTGCAGAGATTCTTGATTGTTTTTCATACTCGTGCGCAAACTACAAGATAATTGTTGTTAAATATTAGATGTGAATGCATGTACCTATAATTACACGGATTTTCGCCAGTATGTCAGATCAATTATCGTTCAGTCACGTGTCTATTAAATCATCATAATTATTTTTGACACAATCACGCAGTCGTAATGAGAGATGCATATCTTAGATCAGCGATTTTGTGAGTTATATATTTTTTTGGACGAAATTCGATAATTTATTATGCAAATAAAGATCAAGTCTATTTATTTTGGTTTGTTAAGCATGTTTTTTATAACAGTGGCCGAGTTAAAATGATGGAATGATGAATGACGGAGCCTAATGGCCGATTAATTTAATAAGTAAGGCCAACGATTTTTTTTAACAACGTGCGTTTTTGTAAAAATTAATGAATGAATACGAGTGAGGACGATTTTGTTATTGCTGTAAGCTGAGGAAATTAACCTCACACGAGATGCACCTGAGGTCATCGGGAATCATAAACCATTGGATTGCGACTAATAATATTAATATATTAATTATGAAACTTTCTAATAGTTTTTTTTTACTGAAATGGAACATGTTATCTCTATTAAATACGTGCAATCCAATCGAAATACGAATCACCCGGCTATTATTTTGATCTAGGGTTACATTATCAGCGTTCTATTCTCTTAGCGATTAAATTAATCGCCGATTGGTCTAAGTATTTGTTCGCAAACCACGGCGTGACGAAATCTGCACAGTGCAAAAACCTTGATTGCTCTTCGTTGGTTGGAAGACAGCCGATAACCTGGCTGTGTGTATGTTTAAGTGGTCAATAAAACGGCGAAAGGATGGTACTGGACCTTCTCAATGTAAAAATGATCAAGCGATCGTCCGATAATAGATATGAAAATCCGTATCTACCACAGAATTCCATGAAATGCCTGAAACAAATGCACATCTAAATCATTTTAGACTTGGTTTAATTCTCACAATGTTACCCACTTTGTATTCAGCTCATTGTATTCACCATCGATCGGCTACTTCATTCTAGTGTATTTTTTACATCTACTGTTGAACGCAGCAATGATCGAGTGGATGAAGCAATCGTCCGTGGAATCGAGAGGTCTAAATCAGAGGTATCACTTAAGATTGAGTGTTATATGAGTTATGTATACATTGTCACAGAAGAATTTCCGGATTTTTTGCTCGTTGATGTACATAATCGTAATCATTTTTTATATAACATGTTTTATTATGACTTTCTTACAAAATTTACATCGTTCTCTGAATATTTAAAAAAAAAGAACAGCATTGTGGCATGGAACGCTGTGTAAAAAATGTAATAATGAAAACTCAAATAAATTACAGAAAATATTATACATACATGTGTATTTTAATTAAGAATAAAACTGTACTAACGACACGTCTTTCTGTTAATCTATAATTTAATAATTGAGAAAATGGTGTTCCATACTTCACCATTTAGTGTACTTTTATATCCATTGGTTATTGGTTATTGTGATATTAAATTATGTTCCTTTGCGACAACAATAAACACCTGGACGCAATAACGCACGAAATTGAAAATAAATATAAATATTTTGCTTCTGGGTAAATCGTTCGTGTAAAACTATAGTATTGGTTCTTTTTAACATACTGTTACAAAAAAAGAATTGGGTGTATGTATTACAAAATGTCATTTGTGATTCATTTGTTTTAATTAATATTTCCTCCATTGAACCGATAAAAATAATTCATTTGTTTTTCCGCCATCTTGATTCGTATTTAAGGTTATGTTGACTGTTTTAATTTATTAATATGCTCTAATTCGAAATAAATACATGAATACAAATGAGGTTTATGTATTTTCCGGAATATGGAGAAGTTGCAGATGACTATATCCGGCGAATACGGAAGTTGAGGTATCATAACAGTGTTGTTAATGACTAATTTTTTTTTAATAAGTAAAAAATCGCTGAGCACAATCTTTCTGACGGACAACAATAAGGTAACCATTCAATATTGCTAACAACGTCAAGATACGTCAGGGACAAACGTACCATCACAACAAAAAAATATTAAGGACTTGCTTATTTACAGATACACCATTCGAAATTAAACAAATACGTATATATTTTGTCAAAACTTGAAAAAAACATCCTCTTCGGCTAATAACCTAATCTTTCGGTGATCGGAAAAGCCAAAAAAGCCTAAGATCATTCAATGTGCCAGAAGTAAGCAAACTTTGGCGAAGAAAAGCTGCTATATAATGCTTTTTATCGTACAATCAACCCCCATATAGCGCCGAAATAGAGACCACTCTATTTGACCTTGAAAATTTGGCGTTTTGTAGAAAACAGCGATCTACAAGTAAGCACTATATAAGGGACTGTTACACACGCAGCTCTATAGCAGGGATCGTTATAGAAGATGGCAGGGGGCGTCAACATCTTTAATTTACTCCATGGATCGAGGGGTTTATTTTATTAGCCACTTAAACGGAAGCGTAAAATTACATTGCCACACTGGCCTTCTTCAAACATTTTTTAAAGAAGATGACGAATTGATTACTAATGGTTTTCAAAATGTCAATAAAAAAAACGTAGATGAGTATTATTTTCTATATCAATTGTCAACCAGAAGAGAAAGAGAATGATGCAAGCGAAGAAGAAGAAAGGATCAAACACAACACGACACTGATTTTTGTTGATGCTCTATTAGACCACATTTTCATCTCTTCAAATTTATATATAAAAGATGAAAATATTTTTGAGTCAACGTGCTATTTTTCGAGATGTCTTCATCTGTTTATTTATTAATTGTGGATAGCAGTTGACTTCCAGGTATTAATTGTTCACTAAGCCACTTAAACGCGTTAGAATAGAGCTTGATGAGTGTCCAAATTATTTTTTCAGGATGTATTATTATATTATCATAGTGTTATAATGGATTCTGGGAAGTGTTATCTGTCAAGTCACGCAAATATTCGCATACACTTCATAATAAAATAACGTCTCGAGTATGTAATTCACTTTCGCATTATCAAATAATCAATAAATCATAATTTCTGAAACAAATTTCACTTTCACACAATATATTTATCATTGTTTCATCTGTGCAGCGAGATAATCGCATTTTTTTCATCAGGAAATGTTTTCAACAAAGACAATTTTTTTCATGCTTCTCACTGGTTGTTTGTGCATACAATCGTCGGCTAATTGGAGATGGATCAGGAACCTGGAGGAAGTATGTTAACCTTCGAATCCGACGCAGTATAAAAAATAAATAAATAAAAAACAACCAAGGCGAGCGGAATCTCAACTGACCGTGAAAAATTATTAATTCTCGATATGTTTGATTGCTGATCATGAAATCCGTTAATGAAAATGCATGAACATTTTCATGATTTTCCGCAGATAATTCCAAGATTTCGTCATACGAATCGTGATAGTTGATTTTAATCGCTTTGCAATCATATGTCATCATATGGTAATTTTAACGCAATTGAATAGCACTTTACATATTTCTCGCACAATGCATTAACGAATGCGTTAGATTTCGCAAAATTATCGAATTCATTTAAGATTTTCTATGTATTATTTAATAAATCGTTATTATTCGCATCCTTCATTCGCCCGTGAGGACATTAACTTATATATTTTTTTTTGCAAATAACCATTTGTCATTTCAATCATCCAACACCGACTGTATTCACTCTAATCGATATGTCACGTTTTTGGCATAAAGCAAATACTTTACTATCCGAATGCTATTGAGAAGTTGATTAACGAAAATCCCAATGCGTGTCTATTGATTTTTTCGCCATTAGATAATTGCTGAAACAAACGACTTCAATATATTCGTTCGTCATTGGCTTTGATCTTGACCTTGAGCCAGAGCGTTTAACAAAAGGATGTGTTTCGATGGGTAAATCGAGTCGTGACCCAATGCAAATTTTGCCCGAAATTATCCAAAAACCTTCAAATGCCCGATTACCACATGCGTGATCTAATGATTAAAATTGCTACGTTGAAAAAATATGATATTTTATGCTCTTGTACAATTTTACATATTTAATAACAGGGCGTTGGGAGATAATTCATTTTTTGCAAGTTCAATGTAGTCATTTTTCGACGGCCTAGAACTTGACTTTACTTACATCATACACAAATCACGATTACTGCCGTAATATATCATCGTTAGATCCTTTAAAAAATATAAATAACGCTAAAACTATTTAAATTACGACAAAAAAAAAAAATTTAATGAAAATTTACGTTTGAATTACATACAAAATGGCGATTTACGATTCATTTGTTTCATTTCATATATCGCATATGAATTTTGCTTAAAAATAATTCATTTGTTATTCCGCCATTTTGATTATTATTTAAGGTTATGTTGACATTATTCAAGCAGGGTACGGTATTGTTGTGGCCAAAAATTCACAGCCCGCCAAATTCAAATATTTCGCATACTTTTCATATCAAAATATGTAATCCTTTCTTATTATAAACTAAACCGGATCTGCATCAAACATGCAATCGTATATGATTATGAATGTTGCATAAAGTAACTTGGGCAAACCTTTCCGACTTTTTTATTCTTCTGTCTGTGTAATTTGGACACTGGGAATCACGTAACATCCGAATCATTTTTTTTTTATATTCGTGCTAGTCGACAGCCAGAAAGTAAAAGTAATGAGGTTCCCACCAAAATGGTTTAATCGGCCATACGAAATGATGACGGTTCATTATGAATCATTAAATAAATGAGTTGATACTCTCCGGTATATATTAGATTAGTATCAATCAATGCTTCGTATATGGCTTCTTACTTTCATATAAGGGTCGTGATGCATCTCTTTAAATAAACATAAGCATGTTTATGTAATCAATTATAAGATATTATTTAAAATAATTAATTTTTTGTCGAATTTTGCCTGATTTACCGGAAGATACATTCTCTTGCATATAAAAATAATACATAAATGTATGACAGAAATGACCAAAAATTATACAATGCAATTTCTTTGAGTATTTTTTTATATTATTTTTCTTCAATCGCATTAATCAAAATGTTACTACATTAGATGGGAAAATTGCACATAATTCAAACAATGCACATTTGCCTCTGCACTAAATCTGATTACACTATTATTACACAATGAATATAAATTTCTTCACTGTGAATATAAATACAGTACATTCAAATTTTAATTCTAAACGCATTTCTTTATAAGAACAAATGATATATACATTTTTTATAATACTGTTATTATAAATTTACGAGAAAAAAACTTGATAATAAGTCTCATATTTAATATTAAAAAAGAATTCTATCATTTCAATCAATTCCTTCCATTTTTCGTGTTAAAATTATAGTCCCGTAAAACATTTAACCCCGAATCATAATTTTTTTCGATCATTTTCCATGAAATTCTCCAAGAATGTGTTCCGTAAATGACCATTGAACTATTTCTACATTCTTTTAAGTTAAATATTTACTCATAATTCGCCTACTCTAAAATTAGTTGTTTCACAAAAAGAAAGGTAGAATTCTACCCTTGAGACTGAAAATAAGTCAAAAGGTTATAAAAAATCCACGAGAAACCGCTATTGTCGATCAAGAACAACTGCAGCATGAATATAGAAACATTTCCGCACATATCGTTTTTTTATCTTTTGAAAAATGATGGATCAAGTTTACACTGAGCTTATTTTCATATCTTTTAAAAAATATTATAAAATATTTATAAAATAATAAACTAAGCAGTTGTTTATGTTTTCCATAGTTAAAAACTGCTTGTTGAATATGCCCGTATATTTTTCAGAGATTTGAGGCTGCGTTTCTTGTCTATAACTATAACTATTTTTAACTCTCTAAATCTAGAACTTATTATTAGTATAGTTCCCTATTGTCTACAAATTGGGAGATTGAGAGCATCTGAGAGGAGCGAGGAAGTTTAATAGTTTTCTGTTAATCCTTTCTATTGTTTTGAATTTTTAAAAAATCCTGGAAGGAATTAACTCAAAATTGTTTTTGAAGCCAAACTTCAAATGAATTAGATTAAAAAAAGGATTAGGAAGAGGGTTATTGAATTGTGAATTATTATTTTTTAGTGAAAGATGGCTGTTTCTTTCAATTATTGGGAGTTATGTGATTTTTCCAGGGCTGTGGAGTCGTTAAAAAAACACGACTCCGACTCCGACTCCGACTCCACGACTCCGACTCCACGACTCCGACTTCCACAACTCCGAGCTCACAACTTTATCAGGTTGTTTTTCTACCTCTGCATATAACCAATTCTTTCATGTTATAGTCATAAAAATAAAACAAGATCAAACTTTAATTATTTGCGTTTATTCTTAAAAATAGCATTGATTCTATTAAATTCACATTCTGCCTGCAATTCACGCCTGCAAGTTTAATATTCGTGCACAATACACATTCATTATAATAATTATTATGAAAAAAAATGTAGTTTAAATTTTAACGAAAAAGGAGTCCAGGTCGCTCGTTTTCACGACTCCGACTCCGACTCCGGCCCAAACACCGCCACTCCGCGACTCCGACTCCGACTCTGACTCCGAATCCACAGCCCTGGATTTTTCTATGAAAAATGGTTGTCGAATAATCGAATAATGAAATATTTTTGATTGAAGATTTTTCTGGAATTTAAAAGAAACACTTTTAGAGATTGTTTACATATTTCTGTAGCTTATTAGCGATAAGCGCAGGACTCGGCAGAGTGGATAATAATTATTTTATAGCAATTAATAGCCAAATTTAATATTTATATATTTTTAGAACATATAATATTAATATTTGATAGGAGTTATGTTTTTAGTTGTTGGCGCAAAGTTATACCAAGTCATTAGAACGTCGTGGCAGATAGGGTTTTGGGTGTAGCCTCAGCTGACAGCCGCTGAAATCAGAGCAGTTGGTACTCCTGGTGACGGCTCTCTGGTATTCTTGGTGACCGGTCTCCTTCTCCAGGTATAACAGCTTTCCTGTAACCATCAGATCATTAGTTCAATTCGGCGACATTGCCATTTAAGCCTTTATTGATAAAAATTGTCAAACATAACCCTATTTTCTGTTACATAATTTCTACTATTACCATGTTGTAAATGTATCAAAAACCATTTAATGAGATCAACATGATTAAATAATTATTAAAATAATGGAATTTAGCTGTAATTTATTGTTATATCGTTTTTTTTTTATTAATAAAATATTGTTTTTAAATACATATCAGAATCATTATATATTGATTTATTGTATTGTAATCATATATAAAATGTAATTGCAGATAAAAATGGCATTTTCATTGAGAGGTGCTCGCTTATTGGCCACTCGTGGTGTATTCCAAAAATTGCAAAAACGCAATTATGCCGATGAGATGGCATTTACTTTTGCCGCTGCCAACCAGGTATTTGACGATTTATATAAATTCAATCTATAATATGAAATAATACCATTTTACGAATGCGCTTCTTAATATTACAGGTGTTTTACGATAATGCTAGCGTAAAACAAATCGATGTGCCATCATTCAGTGGTTCCTTCGGTATTTTACCGAAACACGTTCCCACCTTAGGTATTATATTTATTAATTTGACTATATTATATTATACAGTTGTATTTTATATAATAATTTTATTACCATAGCTGTCTTGAAACCTGGTGTCGTGACAATATATGAAAACGATGGCAAAATCAACAAAATTTTTGTATCATCCGGAACAATTACAATCAACGACGATTCATCCGTTCAGGTATTTATTAAATAATAATCTTATATATTTCTTATTATTATTTGTTTTCATATATTTTTATTTAAATCGTAGGTTTTGGCCGAAGAAGCTCACCCGATCGAAAGCATTGATCGGTCAGCTGCCCAAGAACTTTTAACAAAAGCGCAACAGGAAATGAATCAAGCCAGCACTGATATTGTAAATAATATTTGATTGTAGGTTATAACTATTGTGAAACAGAATAAACATATGTGTAATTTTTGTTTGCAGGCTAAGGCGGAAGCCGCAATTGCACTTGAAGTAGCTGAAGAAATAGTCAAAGCCGCTGCATAAGTCGTTAATTATTAAATTATTGTAAAATAGTCTATCACATAAATATAAAAAAATAAAAAAACATAATTGTTATATGATTATTTATTAAATCTTAATTTATTTTTCTAACGAAGACGATAAGGAGGCAGGCCTTAATGCCTCAAATTTTTATATTTATTTAGCAATTAATTCGCCTGTAGGTAGATGGGAAAAAAATCGGTAGATAATTTAAATACTACCGTATTTCTTTAAAAATGGTTCCTAACCTAAAAATTAGCTTACTATGATTTCTCATGAGGCTCGTAATATAAGCCCTTCCTCAAAGATAAAGCTTTAGTTATAATTAGGACTTATTTTGCATGACAGTTAATTAAGTCGGTCTATCCAATTAGTATTTACCGAGTTAAAAACATGAAGATGTTCCTCTATGATAGAAAAAGAGATCAAATAGTGGTTTCTCGTAGAATAGCTGCACCTCTGACTCTTGATCTTGCAATAAATAAATCGAACTAATGATTGAAACCTAGTGAAGTCTATCCTGCAAGATGTCATGACTTTGGTGAAGAATTTATGAGATAATGACAGCTGTGTTGCCAATTTACGAGTCCTTATACGAACAAGAAGTGCTCATTTAATCCTTTTTAGTTAGCCTCAATTAAATTGTCTGTTTTTAGGTAAACGGACCAAAACTTAGCTGAATTGCCGAGGTAGGTGGCGGTTTTATAGAGATGCTTTGATGCTGGAGCATTAGGTCCCCGATCGTTAGAGGCCCCCAAAGATTATTCTCATTATTTTAAAGAATTTAGTTTTGTTTTCATTTTTGTGAGCTTCAGTTGCTTTTTTTTAGTTCTAGTGATTCAATTACAGATGTTTGTGCAATTTTAAATATCAATTGCGTCCGTTTCAGAGAGACTAAGTAGATACCTTGATCCGGTATATCCGGTACCCAAATCAGTTAATAGGATTATACATCATTTTTATTTTGTTAATATTATTTATAATTCGTCCTCATCCTTATACAACCGATATCAATCCGCCACAGGCCGATGTAATTGTTTTCAACTCCTGTAAGAGTTAGCACTTCCTTTGTCCTTGTGACGCCTGTTTGGAGTCTGTTTACATTTTGCATAGGGCAGGGATCCGCCTGGTGGGAGTCTGCTGTCTGCTGACTGCAGACCAAACTGCACTCACTCGGGTTGTTCCCTCCATCTCCTGACTCGTTCCGCGGCAGTTGTGGTAGTGAGCACGTTTGCTGCTCTGAACTAGAGTCTTTTTGGAGGGGGTTTGTGTTTGACAGATATGCTGAACCATAGTTGTCACCATTCTACTTATATTAGGTTCTTACATTTTACTTTTGTTGGGTTTATGCATCTTGTAATTAGACGATAGGTTTTGTAAGGGCGGTACCCATGCAGGGCAGGCTTATTCACCAACTGAGTAGCATAAGGATATAAAGGTTATGTAGTAACATGGAAAATATAGATCGAAAGATGTGTGACTCAGACCACGGCGAGCCTTTACTCTCGCCAGTGATGGAAATGCAAACAAAGTTTGACCCGCACTCGTGGCGGCTGAGGAGCACGCTTCTTGGGTGATGTCCGACGAGAGGTCGGCTGGGTGCCCTACAGTGGCATGCCAGTCTGCGGTCTCAAGTCGGTGATGCTGAAGGTGGAGACTGCAGCCTGAAACGTCGGCGATGGTGTCGGTCAGCTTGTCTGAAGTCAGCAAATGATGGTTATACCGTGTCTATGAGATTTCAAGGAAGATTAGAGGTCATGGTCGTGATGGAATTATCGCAGGAGCGTGTTCAAGCTGCAACTGCAAATCTGTGATGCTGAAGGCGGAGACTGCAGCCTGAATTTCGCCCATGGTGTCGATCAGCTTGTCTGAAGTTAGCAATTGATAGATATACTGTGTCTACGAGAGGAGAGTCTTTAGAGTCGTTATGGAAGTAACGCAGGAGTGTGTTTACGTTGCAACTGCGGGCGGAAGTCTGCCGGGGCAACATGCCAGTGTTGACAGATCCCAACACGAAAATAATAAATTAATATTGTTGCCATTGTGTGGAATAACCACCACAAGGATATTATTTCTGGGACTTCATCCTGATGTTTACTCACTGTTTTTTGTAAGATAGGATTCGGTCTAATGTTTTACCTAAATATACTAGCTGGAAGTTGTGTGTCAGCCTGTTTCTTTTCATTCCACGGATAGTTCCTTTCCTTTGTTGACTTTGCAACCTGTTATTGGACGAGATTTCGATAAGACGTTATTTACCCCATAATATTTTAGATTTATGATAAGAAAACTAGAGAATAGCCAAAATTAATGTAAAAGAGTATATTTTTCAGTTCAAACCAAAGGCACACTCTCAGAGACAATATTTAGGAGAGGATCGGAGAAGGATTTTCTAGTTGAAGTTTAGTCTATTCACTATTCTCGGCAATAAGACATTAATTAAACTTACAATTAGGTGATATGGGTAAATAAATAAAAACGACGAATGTTTAATTTATTTATTGGCATAAATTAGGTATACAAAACACTTTGGTACAAATAATGAGGATACAGGTTAACTAAATAATACTATTTCTCGTGGATCATCTTAAATAGCCGAATGTGTATTGTACGTGTACAATTAAAATTTAATAGTACCTAAGCATTGAGCAATTACGCCTGAAATACGCCAGACAAACCTCAGGTATCACGTATCCAAAGTGCTTTTGGTTAATAATAAATTGGCAAATATTATTAGTTAACCTATTTACAAAATAATTACAATTACACATTCATTTATTATTATTTTTTTTTTCATCAATGTAGAGAACAATAATACATAACGACATTATTAAAAATAGTAAAAAGTAAAAAGGATGTCTAATATATCTTATTAGTAGAAAATTTCATGGGTTTTACAAAAATTATTCGTCTGATAACATCAGCGCGGTTAAAAAGCAAGCTCCTTATAATTCCTACGACAAAAACACTCATTTGAAAAACATTTATTTGTGTATATTTGACAAATATTATATATGACTTAAATATTAATATCTTATAATTTTGAAATAGAACAGTTGGGGATTATATATAAACCTCATCCATTTAATTCAACAAGCTAACTATCATAGAGCAATTCGTTCAGACTTGTTAGTTTATGAGAAGTGAAACGACGTTCACTCTTCTCAACAACTCTCCACCATTAAATATAATTTTTGAGGATTAAAACACCTACACATTTACGTTAAATACGTCTTGATCTATTTTGATCGCTAATTTTTTAATAACATTTAAATTTTTCTCTACAATCATAATTATAATTAGATATAATGGTATTATTTTTTTTTAATGTTTTTTAGAGAGAAAACGTCAAAACGAATGGTACAATGTTACCAACAGACCAAGACTGTTATCAAAAATGTTTATCATTAGTGAGTATATAAATTTTATAAAAAGGATGTTCAACCAAAAACAGTCGCATCTGATCAAAAGAATCACATTATGAAAGATTTTAGTGCACAACATTTTAAATTGATTGATCGATAACTACGTCTACGTACAATATTGATTAAGTAATAAGATTCTAAATATACATACATGTTATAAATATAAACTTACATGTAGTTGAAAAGTAAAACGATAATTTTGCATTGGGTATATAATAAGTATAATAATAATAATAATAATAAAACAACTTATACGTATTAATTAATGGTTAATCAAACGAAATTGGGATAAAAAAATATCACATATAAGAAATTGTTGAGCCCAATTCATCGTAAAATGAAGAAAATTGCTGCGGTAAATCATAGCAAAACAAATTATATACACAAATTTAAATTGAAGCTCAAACAAACTTACGTTAGACGTTTTAATTTAAAATTTAATGAAAACATTTAAAATGAATAATTTTATTTTGAAACAAATGAAATCAAAATTTTATTCAAACCGTCCGAATGTTGACTAGCGAATAAAACGCGTGCATACTGGCAACACGGCGATTTAATAATATCATTAGCGATCGCCGAAACGCCCTCGAGAGTATAATCCGATACATGGGATCACGATAAAATAATTTTAAACAAATTAAAATACAAGGAAGCACAATTAAAATTCTAATTAGGAAATTATGGCACAACTTTCAGTGCGAGTTGCGCGAAATGCCACGAAAAAAAGGTAACTAACGCAAATAAACTACAAAATATTGCTTTCGAAAAGCCATACACAACCATTTTATATATCATAATACATCAAGGGGGAAGAAACAATGAAGATCAATCAATAAATACAAAACGAGGAAGAAAAAAATCGTTACTATTTATAATATGGCGACACTACTGTTTAAATTGCATAATTTAATATTATCTAATTATCTTAAACATCTAAGTATTATGTAATATACGTGAGTGAATATTATTATGGCGGTGAAGTTGGTTAAATACTCGTATATAAATATCGTTCAGAGAAGACAGGGTATGGGAATAGTGTTTTTACGAGATAAAAAAATATACATGGGGGGGGTATATGATAGATAAAACAATTGCAACGTAAAATAATCATAAAAAAAATTAATAACGTGGCAAATATGATTTCTCATGTTTGACATGACTTGTTTTTGAGAGCGCGCTTGTCTTGTTGTGCAGCATTCGGTTGTATCGTGACAGTGGAACATCTTACAGATTACACTGCCACAGTATCGTAGGTTGTGAGTCCCCCCCCGCTTTGGAATTGTTGTTGGGGGCCTGCTGCTTCGTTTCTGCAAATATTAACTCAATTAAATTTAAACAATTCGCACCGACGGCTAATAATAAAAAGACATACGAGACAAACAAATGCTTAAAACGGTGCTTGTTAATATCGAACATTTCATAGTTTTCAGGCAGTTACGGTTATAGAGGATTATTGGAATCAAAGCGTACATTCAATAAGATCATTCTGTTTTATTGTCAAAATAAAATAAATAAATAAACAACAACCCTCTATGCATTGCCGCTAGGATTGTATTGATGTTTTGGGAAGATGTACAGTTTTTGGATCGTTTTGTTCACTGTATATTAAAAGCGTATGTATATTATATTTGCGGAAAACATTTATACGTTAACTACTCTATTCTAGGGTAAAATTACATTCATAGTAGCTATACTTCTACCGTACCGGCTACGGGGTAATTATTCAAGTATTAATTAAATATGAATTTATATTAATTAAATACACTTCAAATTCAAATTTGACTTTAACTACGTTTAAAAATATTTTAATACACCTGATTCTTTTTTTGCATGAGAGATACGTTCTAGAAATTATTGTCATCATTTTAATACGTATACTTTTGACTACAACGAATGGGCGACTTTGGACACTGCTAAGCACAACAAGCTTCTACAATCTATTCGTTTAACGAGATGCGAAGAGTAGGAAAGAGCTTTTTCAGAAGTATTTTCGAGTCTATCTTCTTTCACAATGTAAAGTTCCGATGAAACAGAATCGTTTATGCATTTACAGGTCTTGGAGCTCTCAATAGGCGTCCTCAGCACCACCATTCAAAGAATCAATTACTTTCCCTTACGATCCCGGTGCAAAAAACGAAGCATTCCAATTTTTTTTTTACATAGACCCCTTGTAAATAAATAATTTTCTTCATAGACCCCCTTAAATTTTTTTTCTCTAATCTACAGCAATGACGCACATATGGCGGCTCATGGAGCACAGTCAGAATGTCGGGAACTCATTTTTTATAAACGCTAAAAATCCTCGATATTTTCCTACGATTAATGGTGGAATATCAGAAGATGCACCGGTAATATTATTTAGAGGAATTTAAACATGAAACAAATTTATCGAGGACATAGACCCTTTTCAAACTTTCATAGACCCCCAGGGGGTCCACCTGGACCCCGTTGGGAACTAGAGTCATTGGATCATTGAAATTTACTTTTCGATATGTTTTTGGGAAACAAATTTTAGTAAAAACCTACAATACATATTTATTCAAAATCGTGAAATGCATACCTCGGTACCAATATCAATGGGACTAGTTATCCTTTAACTTAGGGGAAACTATGGAGAAAGTTTTTCGTGTCCCGCTAACCTATAAAAATGTTTCTAAAATTTTTACGTTTATCTGCCCTTTTGATCCCCTTTAAATAAAATTAAATGAAACGCAACAATGTATATAAATTCAGTCCTGTCAGCCTGGCTGACAATAGCAGTGGTCTATAGATTTTGAGAGGATTAGATTGTTCGTCTATCAGCCTCTGGGGTCTCAGTTTTTAGATCTGAGTTTCTTATTTTTTTTTTTTTTTTTTTTTGGATATTATTCTATTTTTTTAATAATAACCTTAAAAAAATAGAATAATATCCAAGCTGACAATAGATGTCTCCACTATCACTTTAACCTTTTATAGGGCAAGGCTGAAATTGGTTAATATATTAACCAGTCACTTTAAGGTCTATATTTCCATGATAATTAATTATATTATATTTATATTTATATTATATTTCCATAAAATAATTAATTCGCCCTATAAAGGGTTAAAGAAGTCAATATTATTATTATGAAATGGATAAATAAGGAATTTGAACATTTTAGGACACAAAATGGAAGATTATCGTTACCTTGAGTTAACTCATAATTAAAAATTAAGAAAGCTGAAAGCATGTTATTTCAAAACCCAGCGAGATGACACGGAACACATGCTTCTAGAGTAGTGGTTCTTAACCTGGGTTCGATCGAACCTCAGGGGTTTGGTGAGTCAGTCTCCCGGGTTCGGCAGAGGTTAAAACACACACCCGACTATTTTTACGATATTATGAAAAGTAGTGGTCTATTGTTCTTATGAGGATTATATATTATGAAAAATGATACGACGTATGATAAAAGGGTTCGGTTGAACGTGCATAAGAAACTGGTGGGGTTCAGTACCTTCAGCAAGGTTAAGAACCACTGTTCTGGAGTGTTCGAGATGAACCGAAGACAGAAGCTGCTTCGCAGGAGAAATATCAGAAGTCAGAAGCCTTCAGCATGAAAGAAGAGGGGTGGAATGAAGTTCCACGGGTAAGAATTCAACATTACTCCCGGAATGGGGGTTTCTATGAAAATGCAAGATATATCAAACCCCGGAAAAGAAAATCAGGTGTATGCAATATTATGTTTTACTATATCTGAACCAATGTTAAAATCTTGAATCGTCGATATGTTTTTAATTTCACGTTAATTATTATCTTAAAAAAATTACACTCATAATTTCTTCAGAAAAAAGTTAATATAATACACATTCTTATTTATTGAACGAAGCTATAATTAAAAAGAAGGATGCTATGTAATTAAAATGTGAACATTTTTAAAAAAATTGGTCAAAAGCAAAACAGATTAAGTTTGGAAACTGTTTATGCGTGGTTGCCCTTATAATCCACATGCATCTTATCATCACAACAGCCTCGATAATATATTGATTTTAATTATTGCAACAACAAGTGCGATAGAGAGGAGTGGATCGATGTAAAATTAAAAATGTCGAAACCCAAAGCGAGATATTTATGCGAGTGTAACAGAAAGAAGCTGCCACCACATAAAGTATGTTCATTTAGAAAGAAAATAATAATTGCACCTAAGCATTATGAATTAACCGAATACATCTTAACATTAATAATGAATACGTACACATTTAAGCTACAGAAGCGGGTTTGCAAACGGTTAAACATTGATCTCTACATTAACTACCATGCATTATTAAAACTTACGGTTTCCTGTATTTGGTTTGCCATGAAACCAAAACATAAGAAAGAATGATATAAACACATTTAAAAATATAATATTTCACAATATTACCATTTTAATATCAATAATACAATCAAGCATAAAAAAAATGTATGTACGAATTTGTGCAAATTTGTGATCAAAGAGTGGTTAATTATCTATAGTATTAGTAGAACGCCGATTTATTGCCCCTCGCAAATGAATATCGGAATAAATTCTAAATATATTCTTATTAATTAATATATTATCAATTTATCGACGATAAACAATTGAGAGGCTCGATCTATTCGTTAATATCCTTCTTTAAAAATTGATATTATTCAGGTTGTTAATAAATTTTAATTAGATATATAATAAAGGAAAGGTTGTCAATAAATGACTGACCTTTCAATCAGTTTTCTCATTTCCTCGGTGGTCATGCCATCCTTGGTATTGTGTGCTCTAACTGCAATTACAACACATGACGTCACAAGACAAATTCATAACAATGCTATAACAGACAATTATCATATTCATAATATAAATCGTTCATCGACAACGGGCCAAATGTATTAATAAATATTAAATTCTCGCCATTGTCAGTGAACACGGAAAGATGAAAAATAAAAATAATATACTACAAGCAATACACATAAATAAAATGTACAAAAAAAAATGATTATTAATGTTTCGGATAGAATCGGTTGAGTTATTTGAAATAAAAGATATGGATATGGAGTGTATTATCGTCTGTCCTGTCCGTAGTTGCATTTATCCTGGTTAGGTGGGAGTGGGGACAGCTTCCTTTTCATATCTTTTGCCGTCACCACATGGGTCAACTCGGCAATACAGCCTGTTAACAATCTTCCAGATGCTGTAATCCAATTTTGAAGAAATACTAGATTAGGGGTTTTAAGTATTTTTCCTACATAGGAAACTAATCTATAGCACTAATGTACGTACGGCAGCTCACGGACGATTTTTTAGCGGTTCGTGGAGCTCTTTGCACGCATCCACTATAACTTGAGACACTATATACCCTTTTCAAACTGCCATAGACCCCTGGGCGTCCACCTGGACCCCATTGGGAAACCCCGCACTAGATCATTTCCTTTAAGATAGCTTTATGGTCTCCAGGACAGGAAACTTTCAGGGATCTCAGCCTTAAATGTGTCTTCTTTTTAATGAACAGAGCAAGTCTGGGATTACGTATTCGTTTTAGTTATTACTGATCCTCAGCCTTTGACGTCTTCTCAGCAAAACGATTCTTGTCAACACATGGAGTCTTCTAGTGGTGGTAACCAGGTATCAGCGTTTGGTCCCCATGCTGATCCAATGAAGATCCCAAGGAATATGATTTCACATGGAACTTGAAATTTGACATATATGAAAACATAAAAAAAAATACCAACAAAACTGTTATTTTCTATAATCATAGGTTTCTACATCTTGTCGTTCAGATAGTAACCTTCTATTCCAAGGCCAGTTACAGATGTTCCGCAACCACGAGAGTTTTTTCTACATATCTACAGCTTTCGGTCTATCTTGTCTTTTATTAATGGTTGTAGAAGACGGTAACCTTAGACCACTATGTGTCCGAAGTTCCTAATTCTCGTTCGACTGTCCCGCATTCTTGACACATGAGCAGCCCACCGTAGTCTGGCCAGTCTGATGACAGTTGTGAACGGTATATCCGGTACATCTTATGTTTTCAAAGCCCAACCTTCAGATCCGTATCATAGGACGGGCCTGATGAGGGCCACATAGAGCTTGACTTTAGTCTTCTTTGAGATAAATCTCGACCGTAGATGCTGTTGAAGTCCAAAGTAACACCGGTTTGCCAGCATGGTTCGTCTTTGTATTTCCAAATTGATTTCATCTCATTTTAATACATATTATCTGATTTCTCGTTGAAAAAATTATAGTCGTTTTATATAGTTTTTGCTGTAATTGTTAAAACTCAATCATAAATTTTTTCAGCAACGATATCACTCGGAATTAATGATCACATATAAATAAACAGTTTATTTCGTGTTATACTTATTATTAAATAAATAACTATACCGACTCTATTCTGAAATTTGCAAATTAATTTTGGAGTGTGAGGATTGTTAAAAAAATATAATGAATTCGTAACCGATTTTGAATATTAGTCATTTAATTTGTTTGAAAATGTTAAATCATTAATACATATATTTTTTTAACAATTCACTTAATTGTCTGATGCAAAATTAGATTAAACCCCGTGTTATTATTTTTTTTTTTATTGATAACTGATTTAAAACTAAATAACGGTTCTAGTAAATGCATCAGACATATTATATATTAGCACACAATCACAATAATATAAATTAAAACATACAAGACATCATGCAAAATTATTTAATAAAAAAAAAATATATATATTTAAACCGACGTATAAAAATTAGTCACAATGTTAATCACATTCCTAGATACCCCGAATATTCCATTGAAATTAATATTATATTAGTTATGAAATATTAATGTTTGTCGTTAAAATAATTATTTATTTAATGATTTTCCCCGAGGTTTATAATGAAAACATAAAAAAAAATGCAAATATAATGCAACATAAAATTTAACAATAATATTCAGCGTCAATTAACACTAATAAAATACACAAATAATTAAAATTCAATTGAAAACGTTTACGATATCTTGTACGACAGGAAAATTGTTCATCAATAGCAATATATTAAAAAGCATTCAAACTCATATTCGTATATATGTGAAAAATACTAATTCTAAATAATCGTTATTTATACATCGCTTATATATAAGACTTACCTGAAATGGCACGAGGTTGATCGCATTCTGCTTCGGAGATCTCGTTAGAATCTTTGGAATCGTTGAAAGAGGAGCCATTGCCGTCGGTGCCGTTTGGTGTCGGGTGTTGGTTGCGTGGTGGCGGTGGTGGAGGTTCAGGAGATGCGCTAATATTACGTCCTGATCCAGCTGTCGATATAAATCATCGTTAAAAAAATTCGACACATAAATATACGAAATTGAGATTGATATGAACCGAAGCTAGGCCGAGATCCGTAGTGTTCATAGGGAGTGCCGTATTGTCCAGTGTATTGATCGTCTTCAGGAGCGCAAGATGCAGGGTCATCGTATTCGGGTCCAGCTCCGGTGCGGCCATATGTCGGGCGAGAGTAACGGTTACGCTAAAATATAATACCGATTAAATAAAGGTACGCATTATACTTAATATTTATTGAGGAATACGAACGTATTGATCTTCTTCGGCGCAGTTAGCTGGGTCATCGTATTCGGGTCCAGGTGTGTAGATGGAGCTATTTCCTCCTTGGGAATTTTTACGTGCATAGCGATTGTTCTGGCGAGGCTGTGTATCATCATATATTATACGTGTAATATTTAAAATAATAATTATATCGATGAATTATATTAACGATTGAATACCATGCTTTGAGAGCCGGATCGGGAGTGGATATTGTGAGAATTGTGATGTATCGGGCCCATGGTACCGGCATGAGGTAATCCATTTCCATGTGGGAACGTTTGGAAGTTCAAGCCGGCTTTAGTAGGATCCATTTCTTCGCGGAAACCGAGCAGATGGAAAGTTGCGTACGGGCAAATTTCGTCTTCCATTCCGGCTATAAGCAAAAATTACCATTGTTAAAATTGTAGGTTAATCATACGATATATTTAAATACCTACCATTCATATTTACGTATAATAGAATACAAAACCATGATTGCAGGCATCACAATAAATTCATTTGATAACAAAAAAATGGTATCGATACAAACCTCGAGCCGTTGGAAAAGTTTATAAATATATTTAAAGTTTTGCAGTCAAACGAAAGTGAAGAAGAATTATTTTATTCAATTGTTATATGAAAATTCACAAATTGCGAATACGTATTTTTGAATCGTCATACCTGTCCTGTGATTATCACTGGGAGCGCCGCGTCTGATTTGCCTTCCCGAGTGTCTCAAGTCTTCGTACTGATGACGTCTGGGGTCCCACGTCGAATGAGGCGACCTCATAGAGTTACCTAATACCATATTGATGAGAGCAACGTATAAACTAACCCAAGCTTGCCAATATTACCATAGGGAAGGGCATTCCACAACAATAACTACGTTCGGAATAAATTTATACTATGCCATTATCGATAATGAAAGATGGCATGCCATTCACTATAGTAAAATAAAGCTCAAGATTGTAAAATTTAACAAATAAATAAATTCCATAAACAAAAACAAGGTGATTGCTTTGTAAATTATTATAATCACATATAATAAAATCGTATTCATTTTAATAATTTCAAACAATCACAGTGTTTCGACACCAACTTAATCAAAAAACAACCACGTTAAATCAGTATAATTACGATTATTCGTAGTACAATCCAAAAGTTTCCGTCTCAATCATATAAAAAAGGTATTATAATCTAATTCCGATATTTATTTTATGATGTACAGTGGAATTCCAATTTGTCGTTATCACTTTCATCGATATACCGTCTTTAAGATATGGTATTATCATTCCGATTTATAATTTTAGACAAAAACCATCTTTGTATTAGCTGTAAGCACTGTCTGTTATGATACCTGGTTACTTATTAGATCGCTTCAGTACCGTAAGGCCACCGGTGTCCTCTGTGATTGGATAATGCGAACATCATAAAGTCACGGGTGACTACGAAAATATAATTTACACAGTATTTATCGACTATATATATTTAGTGAAAGCGAATTGTATTTTTGTGATGATGAAATTACTGTCTCTGCTTTTTTATTTAGTGTCTTTTAGTGAAAATTTACTATATTATTATTAAAACTTTAAAATAAATTGAAAATAATTCAAGACTTTATAAGAAATTGATGATAAAAGCGTGTTGATATAGCAAAACGTATGAGACTAGCGTCATCAATTCATAATTCCATCATTGCTATGATAAGATAAGATACAAAAGTTAATTAAAAAGTGCAGTAAAGAGGCCAGTTGCAGCGATCTTGATAATATTATTCTAATGAGGTATTTATTTATTTATTTAATTGACTACGATGGATGAATGGCATAACAGAAAGATTTCAAAGCACTATTCACCCATATAAAGATACGATGAAGATTCTAAAGATGCAAGAGAATGAGTCTCTCATGCTAATATTCGCCCCAGTGTCAATCCGCGACACTGGTTAATTTTTAATATTATTACAGTTGGATTGAAATTTATATTATTTGTTTTATAATTATTTATATAACGAAGAATAGATGGCATTTAATTAATTAATTCCAACGCGCCAAACTACCTACATAAATATTTTTATAAAGCTTGCTGAGGTAATGGGTCTTTTTCTCTTAAATACGCCCTAGCCAGTATTTTAAAGAATTTCCTGAATTCATAGTATTCATTAGATACCTATCCGACTACTTACTTAGCTCAGTCACGGTTAACTTATATTATATAAATAATATGCATGTTACCTACAAGCCATAACAAAGGTATGATGAATATAAATGATTATTACATATTAAAAACAAGACTTATTGTTTTTCCTCATTTATTGTTATTTTTTTAGAGGATCCCCTGAAAAGCGACGAATCAAGATTCCACTGTAATCATTTATTTTGATAGATATTAAAATGGCTAATATTTTTTTTATACATATAAGAGGAGTCGATGAATGAGAAACTCTTTGACCTTAACATGTATTAATCTGTTTGTAGAATTTTGGCTGTTTTTCAATATAAAACACATAGGGAAAATAGATAATAATATAATACAGCAATTAAAATGTAAACGATGAATAAATTATTCAGATTATATGATTCATGTAAAATAATGAATGAAATCTACATGAAAGAAGATGATATTAATGATGTGGTGATGATGCAGTATCATGCAATCATATAAATATAATAAACATTCAGAGCAATCAAAGATATAAAGATGATTGTTAATTATCTAAGCTGGAAAACGTTAATACGATAATTACGACGATAATATCCAGCTTAAAATATAATATGATAATATACAGTTATGGAAAAAGGTGATGAGTTATACGGTGATGGTAAAAAAGCAGTATTATAAATATATAAGCTTTTTATATGGTAAAAATAAAATATTAGGGAACATATAGAATATTTTATATAAAACGACTACATTAATTATATACACAATGGGCCAAAATTAATGAAAAGCAATCAATTAACTTATCGATATATATATATATAGATTTTGGCCCATATTGTATGAATAAATTATATCCCGAGAGGGTAAAATTTATATATTAAAATATATTACTTCTCGGAATAGTGAATACATGCTGTTATTACCTGAGATAATGCAGTTCCGTCATTAAGTTGCACTATTAATCTGAATTATCGTGATGGAATTAAAGCTATATACACATAAAATGAATGATTATCACACACAAAAAACACATTTGTGAATTTACTCAATCGGTAAATCGTTAGCACTTTTGATCGTACTGCAAAACATGCCATTATCGGTTAAGTTATTAGTCGATTTATTGTTATAATGGGGGTGATGCCTACAGTTGACGTGTTATATATGAACATTTAGTATTCGTCGTCGTTAGTAATACGAGATTGGATATAGAAAACATACCGATTACGGTTCCTCGCTTGATTCTATCGCATGTGTTGTAGTTTGAGCCGGGTACGGGAGGTAGCTTGCGGTTGGGCGGTGCAATGTATCCCAGTTCGTCGCGCAGAGAGGGTCGTCGTTTGTCGAGAGTGCCGCCGGGATTCATCATCGATTGATTGTAGACAACATCGTCTGTTTACCACGATAAAAATTGAGATAATTTCTTTAAAATATAGTATACATGTATAAATTCGTGCATAATTATAATATATTAATATAAATTACATCTATATAACTATGCATTCAAGTAAATTAAAAATATATTACTATCGGAAAGTTCTATCCGATGTTTCCGAACACATACGTAAACAAACATGGCAGCCATAATTGATCATTTACATCATTAGACTCTGTATGAGTAAAAACAAAGTAGAAATGCTGAAGAAATGTGTAGGATTTAGGTGAAGTTTTCTGGTGAAGATTTGACAAGACCGGAAATAGCATAAAAGCTTAACTCAACACAATTTCTGACGATATTTATTAAGAGTTAAGTAAAGTCACAATGTTCGATGTATTAATTTTGTTCAATTTACAGAATACAATTAAAAAACCTAACCCCAAATTTTGTCAGTATGTCCTAGTCTTCCCTAGGGCGGGTTTCTATAGCATAATCTCGGCGCTATAGGAGGGTTGACTATAACCGTATTATTTTCATTTAATTACGAACAGAACTTTACGATATACCTAATATAACGTAAATTTGTACCGAAATAATAACGATATTAAAAATTAATAAACAACTACGGTAATCAAATCGAATAAGATGATTATATAGATAAAATAATATTAATACATATTTAAATATAAAATTATACCCATTTTCATCAGAGATAAATGTCATTATTTAAGATTACGATATTAATAAAATATTTATGAACATTTAACATCTGATATTGTGTTAAAAACTGAAGAAATATATATTTTTTTTTAAGAAAGATTAAGACAATCATGCGGTTGAAAACAATAAAAATATGGAAATAATTAATAGCATTACTTATTTTACAAAACATAAAATAAGATAGGAAAGTATTAATATAAATAATTCAAAACATTTATCAAAAATGCCATGATTGTCAGCCAATTTAGAAATATGCGATGATGATTCAAAAATAATTTTATGAATTCGTTAAAATATTATAAAAAAAGTACACAAATATACCGAGTTTTTATTGATAAAATTAATAAGGTTATCCGAAAACACTACCTTGACATTAAAACACGATAAATAATTATTTCAATGATGAGTATGACCATGTGATGAAATTATTTTGATAAAGAACGACAATGATATACGTATTTTTGTACGATATTTAAATATGAAGGTTACAAGTTAACAATAACATGATATTATTATCGTTTTTTATTATGATAAAAGAATAGAATAAGCTTGCAGGCGCCATGCCACATTATACATACAGTACACGTCCTTCTGACCTCGCAGACGGTGCGGTTGATGTCTTCTCGCCAGCGTTACACAAATTACAACAATTCCGACGATTAAAACGACTACTGTGGCAAGAATGGGAACCAACACTTCGGGTTCGAGCCAAGCCTTGAGCCAAACAGGAATTTCAGCGTTGGTTATGCTTCCGATACCGCCGCCGGGCAGTGGGGCGATGGTACCTATTTAAAAAAAAGTAACGAGTTTAAATAAAGTGTATATTAACCTTTGCCGTCATCCCTTCCGCCTCGCACAACGCATATCACGATTATAGCGATAATGATGACTAGTACAGCTGCCACTATCGGTACAATGAGATTCAGATTCGACATGATAAGACGTATCGTTTCTTCGGTGGTCAGAGAGGGTGAATCTCGTACGGGTGGAACCGTGCCTGAAATTCATTCACACCGTATTAGTTTTACCAATTAAAGCCATAATTTAAATTGAACAGTTATATTCTAAAACATAAAAGTATGACATACATGCAAAATAAAAACTATTGGCTTTATGATAACAAATAATTCGGTATGAATGAATCGACTAAACTACGACTAGACAAACTAGTGAAGGTTACGAAATATAATCTTAAATTAAAAAAATATATTAAGCCAATATTCTTAGTGTTCACTGAGATGTCCAACCCTTTTGTATTTAAGGGTTGAATTGAACATTTTAGAACCTTAAAACAGGACTCTCTTATTCTAAGAGAGTAAAATATTCAATTGAAAAGGTAAAAACAGAAAAAAAGATGGAAGAAACACCATAATATTTTTATTAGACGGTTTTTTATTTATTTAAACATGCGGCCAAGGTCTCTGGCATTACATTCCCCCTGGCCAGTGTTATAAAGAAGTCTTAGACTTCATAGATTTTGTCGGAAGGTTAACCAATTTTATTGTATTTATACAAGAATTATTATATTATGTACAAGAACATAGATAGAGACATATGTGGGAAAAAGTCCAGATTCAAAAACACATAAGGCACACAAAGATGGAGAATAGTCCGTGACCAATCTTGGGGAGATCTCTGGAAGCTGAATTCTTTTGAAAACGGCGATGGTTTATTCTTTTAATAGTCCTCCCTTTACTTAATACCGAGCCTATAAAAACAAATATAAAAAATAAAAAAAAATATATCCTTTAAAAACAGATGTTCCGTCACCGTGTAAAAATATCAACAATTATTTTGACTGATATCATACACGTGTTGTGCTGTTCAGAGCGCTATAAAGGCTCCGACCTATATATCATAGAGACTACTTTGAAGAAGTCAAAATTAATATCAACAAAAATTCCACATATTTCTTTTATCAAACCTCGTATTATCTTAATTAATATTAATTTATATCAAACACACCTCCGGTAACAGTGAGAGTGGCAAATTCATATTCGGCAACATTAAATCCAGCATTATTGTGTGCGGTAATTCTCAACAAATACCATGTAGCAGGTTCAAGATCCAATACGACGAAATTTCCTCCTGGTTTAACGCTATTCGATATTTGATTCCATTCTGCGGCACCTCTAAAATATTTCAAACATGATTTTTAAATATTTTAAATGATAATAATAAAAAAAATCAAAACGATATCAATACTTCTTCTTATTTTCAACGACGAAATGAGTCATTGGGCATCCACCGTCTTGCCATTGTTTAAGGTGAAGAGTAACACTTCCGCTTGATACTTCCATGAAATCGGCAGCTCTGGGCACAATCGGTTTGGATCCTCGGGTTCGTGCGTTCAATACGTCGCTCGCTTCGCCAGTTCCAATGCTACAACACGACGTAACATTAGAAAAATACGTATTTATATAAATTTTATCATAATTAGCGTACCTATTATAAGCAGTGACATATATTTGGTATCTTGATCCGCAATACAGATTATCTAAGGTGTATGTAGTAGCTTCATTCGATACCTAAAAATGATCATATGCTTAAGTACACAATCCAGAATAATTAAAATAATGTAGATGAATTGTTGAATACTTGAACAGTTTCCCAATCTCCGAACTCTTGTTTATAATGAATCGTATAGCCGTGGGTTGGGGTAGTATTCGTTGGTCTAAGGCGGAGTGAAATAGCTGAAACGCTGCTGGATGCTAGTGTTACGCCAGGTGGGAATGGTGGTGCTGTAATAATATAAACAAACATTAATATTCGACAGTTTAAAAAGTATAGCGTTTGGAAAACGAATACAAACCGCGAACTGTTAGTTTATGTGTAACTGTATCGACGCCGAATTGATTTTCAACGTGGCATGTATATTCTCCGGCATCATCTCTGGCAACTCCAGCAATCAATAGTGAACCTTCAGGCAATTGACGTACACGGTCTGATGTTTCTAACGGAGCACCTTTTACCTAAGAGACGACGAATTGAATAAATTATCCCACGTAATGAGTAAATATTTTTTTTTTAATTACATACCTTCCAAGAAATTTCTGGGGGAGGAACTCCGACAGCAAGACACGGTAATTTAACATCTTCCTTGTATGTTGCAGTAAATGTGTCGTCAAATGAAGCAATTTTAGCCGGTACTAAAAACAAATATTGATTGTTAACAATTTGATCCAAATTAATCCAAACTGAAAAAAATTACGATATACCTTTGGTGTTGGGACTCGTAGAAACAGTCGGTGAGGGTTGTCCTTCGCCGATGACTGTAGATGCCGTTACCCAGAAGTCGTATCTAGATCCTTTTAATTCAGATGCCGAATAACTCATTTGCAATGCAGGAACCTACGTAATAACAATGGATATTATACAACGTATACGAAAACAGTTCAAATAAATTAAAATAATATCTCACTTTGTTGCTGAATGGTTCGGAGCCTTGCATTTGAGTGTATACTGTGTAATGGATAACGATTCCGTTGGGTTGGGTAGGCGCTCTCCATGAAACGAGGATAGAATCTGTGCTCATGACTAAAGCTTTGACGGCAGTCGGTGCTTCGGGTACTGTAAAATAAAATTACAATGAATAATAACCGCTATATCAAATGTTATCGAGGAATAATAAAACGCACCATCTTGTTCGGTTTGACAGTGGATAGGAGCACATCGGACGCCATCGCCTCCTGACGTGCTAGCCAATACTTCCATCGAATAATTTGTGTATTTTTTCAATCCATGTAAAATTGTCTCGCTGCTTGATGTGATTTTAGTATCCTTAGTTTTTTCATCTAAATATATTAATGAAAATTATTTACAATAATAATTTATACATATATAATAGCATAAATATACAGTTAACCCCCCACTAACACTAAAATCGGGACCGTGTAAGTTGGGATAGTTGTTGTTATTGAGGTAAAAAAACTATTGCGATGTCGAGGAATACACAGGCGCTAGCTAATGTTTGACTGTATGCACGCTGCAGGCGGCCGCCCGGCTGTGTGCCCGTCAATGAACAGGTCAAATGAATAGTCGGCCTTGTATGTATTAGATACTTATTGCTTGCCATTAGTCACGACCATTCAAGTTAAGGGTTGGCGGCGAAATTTCAACTCAGCGTGTAATTCGGGATAGTGTAATTGGGGGGTCCACTGTATATTTATGTTCGTATATTAATAATGTTGATGTACTCACCATACCAGGTATCGCTGGGTCCGTATATTACTTTATAGCCTTTGATGACTCCGTTAGCGGATGCGAGTGGTGGGCTGACCCAAGAAACGCGAATAGTTTGTGCGGTGAGTGTCGTGCAAAGGGAATCGTGAGGAGGAGCACTGGGCACACCTTCGGCAGTATAAACTTTGATGTCTTCGGAAATCGGACCCGGCCCAATCTTATTGAACGATTGAACTACGACGGAATATTGAGTGTAAGTTCTGTAAAAATGACACAGTTTATCAGAAAATATTTCTAATTATGACACCAATGAGATTATTTTCAATAAATGAATGCTCACTTTAAATTTCCGACTTGTAAATGATGTTCCTTTCCATTTTCTTTAGAGATATCAATAGTTTCGAAAACATAAGCGTTATCGACCGAAGCGAGTTTGTAGCCCACATAGTATCTAAAATAATAATTTTGTTATTATATTCACGTACACGACGATGACAATTTGATAATTAATATGTATACCCTTGAATTTCACCGTTCCAATCTTGAATTGGGGGTGGTTTCCATGTGACTTTCAAAGTGTGTTGATCAAGAGGGTCAATTTTCAAGTCACTCGGTGGTGCAGACGGTGCTAAAATGATTAATTTATAGTATTCATGCAAATCGGATCGATCATAAATGTAAAAACGAATAATACCTTCTTCGGCTGTAATAATGGTCACAGTGTCGGATGGTTCGGAGGTTCCTAATTCATTTTCAGCTACGATTCTCAAGTGGTATGTGGTTGCGGGATGTAAGCTATATACGCCGGCTTCTGTTGTACTTCCAGGTACGAGCACACGATCGATATCTTTTTCCCATGTGCCTTTGGATCGTTTGTATTCAATCAGGTATTTCTTGATAATGGAATTGCCGTCGAATGGAGCCGCCCAAGAAAGTTGAACGGATCGTCCGGATTTGTCGATGACTTTCAGACCGTATGGAGCTTCCGGTACCTCTGCAAGTACGAAGAAATTGATTTAAAAATGCTTTCTGAATCAAATTATTCGTAAAAATTGTACCTTGAATAATCATGTTGATGCTTGTATCATCGGAGCCAAATGCATTTGTAGCGACGCAAGTAAACAATGCACTGTCTCCACGTTCGGTTCGTTTAATAGAAAGATCGGAAACAAGTCCACCGGGTAAATTTTCTTCGCGGATGGTGTAACGGTTGTCGCTCTTCGGGTCCAATCTCTTGTTGTTCATGTTCCACAGAATTCCGATCGGCTTTTCGCCACGTGCTTCGCATTGTAAGACGGCTGGTTCACTTCGGCGAGCGGTTTGGTTGCGTTGTTTGATTTCAAATTGGGGAGGTGCTAAAATTATTCATTCAATTAAAAAAAAATATATACATATTTATGAATAATTCATATAATAATAATACCTTGGACGCTGATTAGAATAACGGCAGATAATCCGGATCCAATTCCGTTCACGGCTTCGCACAGATAATATCCTTCGTTAACTTTTTGAATATTGGCAACAGACAATGTTCCATCTTCGACTTTGATATTAGGATTGTTTGGCTTTAGGTCTTTGTAATCTCCGGGAGTATCTCCTAAAATACGTTTACATTAAAGTTTTCCGAAAATCAGTATAACCGATGAATAAAATTATAATAATGATCGACCTTCAGCTCGTTTCCATGTGACTTGTGGTTTCGGGAAGCCATCGGCTTTACATTCGACCTGAGCATCTGAACCCTGAGCAAAAGCTTTATCAGTCGGTTCAAGTATCCAACGTGGAGGTACTAAAAATTTAAATTATATTGTAAAATCATACAAAAATCTTAAATTTGAATAATACTTCACAACTAAGACTTGCATTATACCAACTCTGAATGAATAATTTTTATATATTTAATTTAAGAATGTCTCATCAATTTCTCGCAGAGTTAGATATGGAGCAAGTATCTAATGAATTTATTTTTTTGATCTCGAATGAAATATCTACTTTATACAAATAAATCTGATTTATATTTAATGTAATTGCAAATTTAATATTTATCTTTTGACTAATATAATAATGCTTCCAAATAATATGCTATATAAATAATGCGGAAATCATTATCGAAAGTATTACGACGTTAAAAAACATTATTTAATTTTTAATCGTTAATCTTTATTAAATTTAATTATAAAAATAGATTAGTTAAAATGTATATTTACCAAAACCATGTGTTTTATTTAATAAATTTGAAAAATGAGTACAATTAAACAAAGAGATAGTCGATAAGTGCATTTTTTGGAAACTTTATTATTTTGGATTATTAAAAAATGTATTAAATAAATATTTCACGTAAACAAAAATTATTTACATTGTTAAACGTTCAAAATACCACTCGAGTATTATTTTAATATTACTGTAAACAATTTTTATTTACAAAACTAAGTAAAAATAAATGTTAATAGAGAAAAAGGAATGAGGAATGTTTAAAATAATATATAAAAAGCAATAAATATACATGTCTATTAACTTAAATAAAGTGCATTGAAGTTGAAATATTCGAACAATGCATTATGGAATATAAAAAAGAAACACATAACCAGAACACCAAATAAAAGTTGATAGACAAATAGCAAGCATGCACGTAAATAAATATAAACAAACAAAAATAAGGATAGAGTTGTAGGAGGAGGAACCCTAACATCACGTTTCAATGCAGTGGCTATTCTTGAGATATCGAGAAGAAATTTGATGGCAATCACGAAAACCAAATTACAAATAAACATGAAGATTGTCAACAAAAATGTTAAAAACTATAAATCAATTCTGGCCTTTTAAAAAAAATATCAAAATAAAACGAGATGAAAATGAAAATAAATTAAAATCAATTCATCAAAATTACCCTTTACGACTAATGACGACGTGGAAATAGAATGGCCAGCTTTATTATAAATCCGACACGTATATGAGCCGGCGTGTCGCGAAGTGACATTTTGCACGATAAGCAAGCTGGTCTGATGTCCGACACTTACGATCGATATTCCCAAGTTGGGGTCGACAACGTTATCGCTTAGAAACCATTCAAACGTGAGCGGAAAATCTCCTTTTGTTGCAACACATGTTAACTGAGCATAGTCGCCTTCGGATGCATATTCAGATGCAAAAGACATGGGTAGCGCTTGCGGTATTTCTGTAAAGCACAATGCATATCTGTTGCATATTTAGTTTGCACAAAGAAAAATAAAGTGAGCGGACACAAAGTAAAAACAAACCAAAACGAAACCGAGCAATTATAGACAAACTTGTGGAAACGAACCCTTCACTTTTAGCACAGCCGAATAACGAGTTTCACCGGCACTATTCGAAGCTACGCAAGTATAATTTCCCGCATCGTGCAACGAAACTTTTTTCAACATCAATATCGATGTATAGTCGTCAACGCGTTGAGTCATTCTGAGTCTTGTGGATATGACCTCTCCATTTTTAAGCCACATTATGTTGAGCGGGAGGTCGCCCAGGATGGTGCACATCACACGAGTAGATACTCCATCGTTCACACCGTGAGCGTGGAAACTAAACGGTTCTATTTCCGGCAAAACTGAATTCCAAAAATGAGAATTTCAATCATATTCCAATAGGCAGCAAATAAAGATCGTACACATAAAAAAATCATTTAAACGTCAAAATACATAGTAATTATTTGACGATATTAATTACGAACCCTCTCGAGCACAGCATGCGATATGTACGTAATTTTAATTAGAAAATAGGATTTGACTAATATTTTTAGTTACATTTCATTGAAGTGAATGAAGATGTATGTAGTTTATCATGCAGGTATTAAGCGCTATAACCAAAAGCATCCATAGTGCTCTCATTCGTAAATACCGTGAATTTCCAAGGAAGCAGTGTAATTCATAACACCGACGTTATTTCTGACAGTGCAAGTGTAATTGCCGCTATGACCGAAATTCGCTGGATCGACTAATAATAAACTAGCTTTGGTGCCGATTTTGTTTGTCGTTATTCCGTTCTGTGATCCCAAATGGGAAGCTTGAAAGCTCCAGTTAATTTCCATTGGTTGATCACCCTCCGTAACCAAGCATGTGACTTGTGCTGCCTGACCCGCATAAATCGGTGACTCAAATTCAAATGGTACTATACGGGGGAGTACTGCAAAGAAAATTTTTGGTATTCAACGAGAAAAAACAGAACGAAATGAAGTCGGGAACGATAGAATTTCACACAGAGAAAATGGAAAAAAAATGATTAGTTTAATTATATATCAGAGTAGCTTTTCAGTGCCGGTATGTAATATATTATTTTGGTGTTCGATAATATATAGATGTTAATAAATATGCACATATAAGATAATATTGGTGGCTTATTACGAATAGTTTTAGGATTTTTCATATGCAACACGTGCCATTTACAACTAGAGTTGCGGCATATTCAGTTCTCCCAGCTACGTTTTTGACGATACAAGTGTAATTCCCCTGGTGATTGGCTGTCACTGAGTTGATCATCAGAGCACTCGATCGGGGGCTTAACGGAGTCGTCACTATGTCCTTCGGTAGGGTCGAATCCATCATGTCACTACTGAACGTCCACGATATATCTAATGGAGCGTCGCCTTTTGTTGCAAGGCAGGTCAATTGCACGGCATCACCAGGATTATAGGGAACCTCACCGAATGTGAAAGGTATAATCAACGGAGGAACTAGGGAAAAAAGTAACATTTAAATTATTATGATGTGACTAACTATGCATTATAGTAATGAGTGTGTGCTTAAGCTTAAAATTTATAGGGAATATGGATGTTTGAACCGTTAACGATTAGATTTGTCGAATGCATTGTGATGCCGGCGACGTTTTTTCCGACGCATGTATAGTTCCCGGCGTGCTGTCCTTTTATAGCGTCGATTGTTATAACACTACTCCTTGATCCCATCGGACTAATTATTACTCCAGGTATATTATCGATATGTTCGTTATTGAATAGCCAATATATTTTAATAGGTTGATCTCCGTGCGTCATTGAGCATTGAAGAGTGAAAAAGTCACCAAGAAATGCAGGTTCGGTACCAGTAGCGAATGGTGCGATTTTTGGTGGAACTGATGAAAAAAAAAATCACTATGCAAATAATATTTATCACAAAAATCACTATGTTAGGAAAATGATAAAAAGGGACAATCAAATATATCTTTACTATTTGTAACAAACCATTAACGATTAAAACCGTTGAATGTGTGACTCGGCCGGCCTTATTTTGGGCTACGCAAGTATAATTTCCTGCGTGCTCGGCCGACACTGTATCGATAACTAAAATGCTGCTCCTTTTAGAGTTCGTAATCGAATAATTGGGATTTCGGGTGGATACGATTATTCCGTTGATATCCCAAATCAAACTGATGGGAAGGTCTCCGTGCATAACCGTACAAGAGGTCTGCACGTAATCTCCGAGGTGCGAGGGTTCATCGCCAAACGAAAAAGGAACAATTTTTGGAGGAACTGAAATTAATATTACGACTGATGCCAATAACCACGATAAATAAATTGTGCATATAAAGTGATATAAAAATAATAACAATGAAACAATCAACCTAAGACTAACATCAATAGTTTTAAATTAAAAGGACACCGTTATTATTTCAATTCACATAAAATTAAAGTGCCAGATCACAGCACCGTTTCGATATAAGCATATAAACTTTAAAGCACACAAATCGTATATAAAATATACATAAAAAAAACTGCAAATTAAATAATTTGAAGGGAGATGAATATCGATAAATGAATTTATAGATGAATTTAAAAAATACCGTTGATAATCAACTCGGACGATACAACAGATTTTCCGGCGATATTTTCCGCAATGCAGGTATAAATACCGGCGTGTGCGTCGGATACTGAACCTATACTCAAAATAGCGCTATGCTCAGCTATGTCAATGACTGTTATTCCCGCGAACGGTTGAATAGCAGCACCGTTGTGAAGCCAACTCAGTTTGAGAGGACGATCGCCTTCGATAGCAGAGCATGGTTGTGCCACTATTTGGCCGGGATTAAGCGCCTTTTCTCCGAAAGAAAAGGGCTGTAATGACGGTGGAACTAAATTAAAAATGCAGAAGTATTAGATAGTAAAGGAATAACAATACAAATGTTAATCATGACGTAAAATCCGAGAGAAAAATGTTTATCACAAAATCGTATAAGGTAAAATTAGAAAAAATATACATGTTTATAAAATGTTAACGTCGGGATCGGAAGCCATCAAAGCTGATAATGCAAACACAGGATTATATAGAAGATATATACAATGATCCTTCGCCTTATACATTTATAATTGATTTGTATTGACTCTATTCATAGATAATACCAATCAATTTGATGTCATATATTGATTTTGATGTTAAAAGCGAGGGATGATGTATAAAGATCTTATTTATGCCCATAGCCAAAGCAATTCAACATTAATGATTACCCTTCACGTGGAGAGTAGCTAAATGACTAACTGTTCCAGCAATATTTTTGGCAATGCAAGTATAATTGCCGCTGTTAACATCTATCACCGATGGTATCGAAAGAAAAGATGTACGATCTCCCATTTTATTTACTGTGACACCTAGTTTAGTGTCGATTTCATTTCCGTTGAATTTCCATGTAATATTGATCGGACTATCTCCTTTACTGATAATACAAGTCATTTGAACATATTCTCCATAAAATATAGACTCTTCCACTTTGAATGGCACAATATGCGGTGTAACTGCCATCAACAAAAAAATAAATAACGGGATAATTCAGGTGCATCATAATAAGGAAAACCATGAACAGAAAAATGTTGCAAACAAGGTGGATTTTTATCGGATACCCTTAACACGCAATGTCGTTGTGTATGTTGCGGATCCTGCTTTGTTTTTAGCAACGCACGTGTAATTTCCACTGTGGCTCCCCATTATCGAAGAAATGACGAGCAGTGACGTTTTATCCCCGATTTTGGTGGTGGAAATCCCTAAATGTGTCGACATTTCTTGACCGTGAAAATTCCAATTGATATCAATCGGCGCGTCTCCCTTCGTAACATGACAAGTGAGCTGAATGGATTCTCCAGAGAATACGGACTCGTCAATTTCGAACGGCATTATGTGAGGCACAACTGGGTTGTAAAGTGAAAGTAAACAAAAATAATTATAACAACAATATAACAAAAAATTCAATAAAAACAGTGATAAACAGAATATGATTATATGCAATTATAACCATTGATTTTTAATTTTGTGGTGTAAAAAGTTGTTCCTGCATTGTTTTTAGCAACACACGTGTAGTTTCCGTTGTGATCTCCTGTTATTGTCGGTATACTAAGAATGGATGTCCTACTCCCCAAGGTTGTGATAGTTATATCCGCGTTCGGGGATATATCAACACTGTTAAAATTCCATTTAATATCTACTGGAATATCTCCTTTAGAAACATGGCACGATAATTGAACAGATTCCCCGAAAAACAAGGCCTGATCTATGTCAAAAGGTAAGATGTTTGGTGTAACTGTTAAAAAATTAAAAGGTGCATTATAACAAAACATTAATTAAAAAAAAAAAAGAATAGAATCACTACAACACATAAAAATTCATATATAATGATATGATCATGGAATGAAATATTTATTATACCATTAACATGTAATGAGGTGGTATAACTTATAAATCCGGCTCTATTTTTGGCAGCACATGTATAATTGCCACTGTGACTCGCAGACACAGACGAGATTGATAGAAACGAGGTTCGATCGCCCATTTTAGTTGTAGCCATGCCCAAATGAGAGGACATTTCACGTCCATGGAAATTCCATGAGATATCTATCGGTGAATCACCTTTCGATACGTGACAAGTCAATTGTACAGATTCCCCGGCAAACACAGAGCCGTCAGCTTCGAATGGTACGATGTAAGGTGCGACTGTGATATTAAAAGCAGTGGCGATAAAATATAATTCACATAATAGAATACACATGTTATTTAAATTAGGTATTAAAAAGCGTGCGAGTGCATTTCGACATGGCAGGGGAGGGGGGGTTAATTTTCAATGTCACCGCTCCCTATAACCAAACTACCATTAACATGTACTGTGGCTGAATATTCGTTGATTCCAGCTTTGTTGATAGCTTTGCACGTGTAGACTCCGCTGTGTCTTGATGTAACCGACGAAATACTCAACAAGGATGTTCTCTCGCCGGCTTTCATGGTGGTGATACCCAAATGAGACGACAACTCGAGTCCGTGAAAGTTCCATGTTATTTTAACGGGCAAGTCTCCTTTAGATACGTGACATTGCAGTTGTACAGATTCTCCGGAGTAAACCGTGTCTTCCAAATAGAATGGAGCAATGTGCGGCAACACTATCGATAAAATTATATTTGAAATAAAACGAACGGAGATTTGCATGTTGTGTTGGGGATAAATGCAAGGATTAAATTAAACAAAAATGTATATATAACATAATTTGCGCTAAAAAAAAAATACCCTTGATATTTAAACTAGCTGTATAGCTGATGGTGCCGACGGAATTGGTAGCCGTGCAAGTGTAGTTGCCGCTATGACTAGCCGTAGTTGATGATATTGTCAAAATCGACGACCGATCACCCACCTTTGTTGTGGAAATGCCGAGGTGAGACGACATTTCCTTACCGTGGAAATTCCAAGCTAACGTTAGAGGTTTATCGCCTTTCGATACGTGACAATTCACCTGAACCGATTCGCCATAAAATACAGTTTCGTCAAATTCAAAAGGAGATATGATCGGAGCCACTGCGAAATACAAATATATTTAAACACTGTGGTGAAAACTAACTAATTTTGTGTACACCAAAATTTTGACGCTGGGATGTATGTATGTATGTGTTAACATGTATACACATATAAAAATATAAAAAAACAATAACACAGAAGCGAATAAAATAAATAAAAATAAGTGCATATATATATAAATTTTGTGCCTGTCTAATAGCACAAGTAAATGTCTATAATTCGTCTAAATACTCTTCGTCACTAGACTATTTACCGTTAACCAAAAGTTCCGCTGAATGGTTTGTAGAACCCGCTTGATTTTTTACAATGCAGGTAAAGAGGCCTTGATTATCATGAGATACCGACTCAATACTGAGTTGACTTGTGCGTTTGGATGTCATTATACTAACACCATTTTGTCCAGACAAGATTTCTTTATTTTCTCGTAGCCATGTTATCTTTACTGGTAAATCTCCTTTACTAACAGTACAGGGTACGAGAACCATATCGAAAGCATTTACAGGATCGGTGCCAAAGTCAAAAGGTATAATTTGTGGCAACACTACGTTGAATTAAAAAAATACAAACAAATATATATTAATCAAATAAGAATGGGATCAAATTCTTCTAAACTATTATTAACATTATTTGTATACGTAATACTCAGTGATGCATTTTTAACGATAAAGGAATATGTATAGGATAAAAATAATATAAATAGAATTGTTCCGCTGTGAAATAGTACCCTTGACATTTAACGTCGATGTATAGCTGATGGTGCCAACGGAATTGCTAGCTGTGCAAGTGTAGTTGCCGCTATGACCGGCGGTAGTGGACGATATTGCCAAAATTGAAGAACGATCGCCCATTTTGGTGGTGGAAATGCCGAGATGAGTAGACATTTCTTTGCCATGGAAATTCCATGCCAGTTTAATAGGCGTATCGCCTTTGGGGACGTGACACATCACCTGAACCGATTCGCCGTAAAACACGGTTTCATCGAATTCAAACGGAGATATGATTGGCGCAACTGTGAAATATAAATATAATTGACTTAATTCACCGAAAATAACGGAAAAGTATGGACGAATAAATAGGGAATATAAAAAGGATTTAACAAATATAACTATTATTGAATGCAAGAAATAAATTAAAAACGATTCAACAAATTACTCTTTAGACATTCGTTACCAGCATTATTATTTACCATTGACCAAGAGTTCCGCAGAATGATTGGCATATCCTGCTTGATTTTTTACGAAGCAAGTAAAGACACCTTGATTATCGTGAGTCACCGATTCGATACTGAGCTGACTCGACCGTTTCGATGCTGTGATAACGACTCCACTTTTCCCGGATTCAATTTCTTTATTTTCACGCAGCCATGTAATTTTAACTGGCAAATCGCCTTTGCTGACGGTACACGTGACGAGTACCATATCGAAAGCGTTAACGGGTTCGTCGCCAAAGTCAAAAGGTATGATTTGTGGTAATACTATATAAGATGAAATAAATCCGAGAACAAATATATTAATAAAATAATTCGAACACAATGTTTAGAAGGATTGTAAAAAGGATTTGGATCAAAAATTAAATATAAATATAATAAAACATATAATCAGATCGGTAAACAATCTCTACCGTTAACGTTTAATTGTGCCATATGAGAAACGTGTCCAGCCGCATTCGTAGCTATACACGTATAATTTCCACGGTGATTTGCTTGTATCGCATCTATACTGAGCATAGAAATTCTTTTAGTCGGTCTGCTGATTGCTATTCCGTTACCGCTAATCAAAATCGAATCGTCAAATTCCCAAGTTATGTTTAACGGTAGATCGCCCTTGCTAACCGTGCATGTCAATGAGACTGTGTCTCCTGCGTTTAATATTTCATCGCCAAAATCAAACGGTGTCATTTGGGGAGATACTAGGAAATGGAATATAAAAATCATTTTAAAGAAAGAATCGAATTTTCAATACAAAAAAAATATATAAATAAAAAATTAAGTCTAATTAATTATTTTGTCCGATACCATTGACGATCAAGACGGTAGTATAATTAGTGTGTCCGGCATTATTCGATGCAACGCATGCGAACGATCCGCCGTGTTCCGCCTTTATAGATTCTATACTCAAGGCGCTAACTCTATTACTCATTCTACTGACGTATATTCCGTCGATTTGCTTTTCTATTATCATGTCGTTTAAAAACCAATCGATTTGAATCGGTAGATCGCCTTTGTTGACGGTGCATTGAATTGAAGTCATATCGCCCGCGTTCGCAGGATCTTCTCCGAAATTAAACGGCATGATCTGCGGTGCCACTTGCAGGAATCAAAATATATTTATTACTTTCGAAACAAAGGATATTCAATGGAATGGGAACAGAATGAAAACAATATTGTTTACAGTTGTTTTCATCATTCTAATATTCTAACAATCTATTTAAATAATTTCTAATCCAAAAGGGATAATATATTAGATAAACAATAAAGCAATGTTAAATTAGTTCGTGGAAATATACCCTTGACATTCAAGGTTGACGTATAGCTGATGGTGCCAACAGAATTGGAGGCCGTACAAGTGTAGTTGCCACTATGACTAGCCATGGTTGTTGATATCGTCAAAATCGATGTTCGGTCACCCACCTTGGTAGTTGAGATGCCAAGGTGAGACGACATTTCTTTACCGTGGAAATTCCATGCTAGTTTAATTGGCATGTCGCCTTTCGAAACGTGACACGTCACCTGAACGGATTCGCCGTAAAATACCGTTTCGTCAAATTCAAAGGGAGATATTATTGGGGCCACTGTGAAACATAAATGTTATTCATCTCAATTGCTATATAGAATCCGATTTCGTCGAATGAATAGTTATGAAATTGATTAACATAGGAATATAATGTGTTACAAAAAAGGATAATAATAAAATATAGCGTTTTCTACAATAGATAACTATTTCATGATGCATCTTTCAAATATATACACCGATGCTATTTACCATTGACTAAAAGTTCAGCTGAATGATTCGTCGAGCCTGCTATATTCTTTACAGAACACGTATAAACACCTTGATTATCGTGAGAGACTGATTCAATACTGAGCTGACTTGTACGCTTTGTAGCAGTAATGACGATGCCATTCTGGCCAGATATGACTTTATTATTTCCTTGTAGCCAAACAATTTTAACCGGCAAATCACCTTTGCTGACAGTGCACGTAACGACAACCATGTCTAATGCGTTAATAGGATCGACTCCGAAATCGAACGGTGATATTTGCGGCAATACTGTGTCGAATGAAAAAATTCCATATATATTACACAAACAAATTCACTTACACTCAATCAGAATCATCGAAAGATATTTCTCCAATACAAAGGGAATATAAGGAGGTTTACGGATAAACAAAACTATTAAAAAATATGTTGTATTTGTATAAACCATCTACCGTTGACGTTTAACGATGCCATATGCGAAACGTGTCCGGCGGCATTCATGGCTATATACGTAAAATTTCCACGATGAATTGCCTGAAGTGCTTCGATACTCAGCACCGATATTCTTCCGTGTATCTGCTAAATGCTATTCCGTTGCCATTTTGTAAAGCTAACCCGTCAAATTCCCGTGTAATATTTAAAGGAAGATCGCTTTTACTAACTGTGCGTGTCAACGATACTGTATCTCCTTCGTTTAACGTTTTATCGCCGAAATCAAATGGAATCATTTAGGGAGATACTAAGGAATGGAATATATAAATCATTAAAAAGTAATGGTGATATTTTTTGGCACAATAACTAAAATATAAAAAATACTAGTATAGCAATTGAATTGTTTAATACCATTCACAATTAAGATGGAGGTAAAATTGGTATGTCCAGCTTTATTCGATGCCACGCATGAAAACGAGCCGCCGTGCTCGGCTTTTATAGATTCAATACTCAAGCCGCTGACTCTATTACTCGTTCTACTGACGTATATTCCATCGATTTGCTTTTCTATTATCTTGTCATTTAAAAACCAATCTATTTGAATCGGTAGATCGCCTTTGTTGACGGTGCATTGAATTGAAGTCATATCGCCCGCGTTCGCAGGATCTTCTCCGAAATTAAACGGCATGATCTGCGGTGCCACTTGCAGGAATCAAAATATATTTATTACTTTCGAAACAAAGGATATTCAATGGAATGGGAACAGAATGAAAACAATATTGTTTACAGTTGTTTTCATCATTCTAAAATTCTAACAATCTATTTAAATAATTTCTAATCCAAAAGGGATAATATATTAAACAAATAATAAAGCAATGTTAAATTAGTTTGTGGAGATATACCCTTGACATTCAAGGTTGACGTATAGCTCACGGTTCCGACGGAATTGGAAGCCGTGCAAGTGTAGTTGCCACTATGACTGGCCATGGTTGATGATATCGTCAAAAACGAAGTCCGTTCGCCCACCTTGGAAGTTGAAATGCCGAGGTGAGACGACATATCTTTACCGTGGAAATTCCATGCTAGTTTAATTGGCATGTCGCCTTTCGAAACGTGACACGTCACCTGAACGGATTCGCCGTAAAATACCGTTTCGTCAAATTCAAAGGGAGATATTATTGGGGCCACTGTGAAACATAAATGTTATTCATCTCAATTGCTATATAGAATCCGATTTCGTCGAATGAATAGATATGAAATTGATAAACATAGGAATATAATGTGTTACAAAAAAGGGATAGTAATAAAATATAGCGTTTTCTACAATAGATATCTATTTCATAATGCATCTTTCAAATATATGCACTGATGCTATTTACCATTGACTAAAAGTTCAGCTGAATGATTCGTCGAGCCTGCTATATTCTTTACAGAACACGTATAAACACCTTGATTATCGTGAGAGACTGATTCAATACTGAGCTGACTTGTACGCTTTGTAGCAGTAATAACGATGCCGTTCTGGCCAGATATAATTTTGTTATTTCCTTGTAGCCAGACGATTTTAACTGGCAAATCACCTTTACTGACAGTGCATATAGCAACAACCATTTCTAGTGCGTTAATAGGATCGTCTCCGAAATCAAATGGTGATATTTGCGGCAATACTGCATTGAGTGAAAAAAATCCCATATTATACAAACGAATTCACTTACACACAATTGGAATTATCAAAATTTAGTTTTAGAATGCAAAAGGAACATGAGGAGATATGCGGATAAACAAAACTATTAAAAAATATGTTGTATTTGTATAAACCATCTACCGTTGACGTTTAACAATGCCATATGCGAAACGTGTCCGGCGGCGTTCATGGCTCTACACGTAAAATTTCCACGATGATTTGCCTTAACTGCTTCGATGCTCAGCACCGATATTCTTTTGCTGGGTCTGCTAACTGCTATTCCGTTGCCGTTTTGTAAAGCTAACCCGTCAAATTCCCATGTGATATTTAAAGGTAGATCACCCTTACTAACTGTGCATGTCAACGAGACTGTATCTCCTTCGTTTAACGTTTCATCGCCGAAATCAAATGGAGTCATTTGGGGAGATACTAAGGAATGGAATATATAAATCATTATAAAGTAATGGTGATATTTTTGGCTCAAAAACTAAAATATAAAAATAACACTAGTATAGCAATTGTATTGTTCAATACCATTCACAATTAAGATGGAGGTGAAATTGGTATTTCCAGCTTTATTCGATGCCACGCATGAGAACGAGCCGCCGTGCTCGGCCTTTACGGATTCTATGCTTAAAGTACTAATTCTATTACTCGTTCTACTGACGTAAATTCCATCAATTTGCTTTGCATCTATCTTCTTGTCGTTTAAATACCAATCGATTTGAATCGGTAGATCGCCTTTGTTAACTGTGCATTGGAGCGACGTCATATCACCTGCGTTTGCAGGATCTTCTCCGAAGCTAAATGGCATAATTTGTGGAGCCACTTTGCAGTAAAACAATTCTTATTATTTTCATATCAAGGAAATGGAAAAGGACAATGGAGAGATTATATAAAAATAATTAAAAACATCAATCACTACGAGTGTGGCTTTTGTACCGTTAACATAAAGATAAGCATCATGATCTACGGTTCCGGCTATGTTACTCGCAATGCAACTATAATTTCCTCTATGAACGGACAATACGGAATCAATGCTTAGTACAGATATTCGTTTTCCATTTCTATTTATTGTTATTCCATCTTGCTGAGTGATCTCTTTGCCGTTGAAATTCCAATATATTTTCATAGGTAGGTCACCTTTATTGACGGTACATGTCAACGATACCGTATCTCCAGCATTAAGAGTTTCATCACCAAAATTGAATGGAGATATTTGAGGTGCGACTAAATAAAAAGAATAATTACTATGTAAAATGAAAAAATAAGACATTTACACAATAACGCGTCGTATATTCTTATGTCGTTGGATGTGCAATCTAAAGCATGCAATTAAAAGGCGTGCATTAGCATATAATACCATTGACTTCTAATCTGGATGTTTGATTGACTTTTCCTGCGACGTTACTCGCAATGCACGTATATAACGCTCTGTGCTTAGCATTAACGTAGTCAATGCTCAGTGTGGAAATACGTTGACTTATTTTACTGATCGATATTCCTGAGCCACTTTCAAGTGAGCCATCCTCCGTTGTCCACTGAATCAACAAAGGTAAATCTCCTTTTACCGTACATTGAACCGATGCAGTATCACCGGAATTAATTGGTTCATCTCCAAACGTGAAGGGAAGGATAGTTGGGGGCACTACCATAAAAACAGTACATATCACCATTCATTCATAGAATATCTAATCTTAAGATTGCTTCCATAATCATAAAACAAATAAAACAAATGATTATACATGACAATGCTTTGTAAAATACCATTCACAGAGAGTTCAGCTGAGTAATTTGAATATCCAGCTATGTTTTCGACAAAGCATGTGTATAAACCACGATGATCTGCCGATACCGATTCGATACTGAGAGCGCTAAGTCTTGGACTGTTTCGCATTATCGATATTCCTCGCATATTCGAGGTAATCACTACGTTATTTAACGTCCATGTTATATTAATAGGTATATCCCCTTTGGTAATCATACACTGCACAGCTGCCATATCGCCCGCATTCGAAGGCTCGTCACCAAACGTAAAAGGCATAATCTGAGGAATAACTAATGGGTAGCACAGGATTAAAATATGACTCGCTAATAACGAAGAAAATTGATAAAAAAAAATGTTATTTTAATGGTATGTTGTTCTACCATTGACGTATAACTTTGCGGTGTAGTTGGCCGTTCCTGCCTTATTTTTAACGATGCAAATATAATTTCCATTATGCTCAGCATTTACTGATTCAATGGTCAATGCAGATATTTTTCTATTCATTCTTGTTATAGATATACCAAAATTGTTTTTAGAATCGATGATTAAATCGTTAAAACTCCATATTATATCCATCGGTAAATCACCCTTGCTTATGGCACACTGTACAGATGCCATATCTCCAGCATCGGCAGTTTCCGTACCAAATTCGAATGGCAAAATCTGCGGTGGGACTTATTACAAAAAAAATTACATAATAAAATACATGAAAAAAATATAAATATCTGAAAAAATATATAATTAGTTCATACATTTTAATATAAAATACATAAAAAAATATTTTTAGGCGACGTAGTAGCTCGCCTATTAATTGTTCATAAATTCTTCGTAATATTAATTATACAATAATCTATTCTGACAGCATCAGCTGATGTTGAATAAGAGTTTAAATTTGTTTTACTAATTAATTGTATCATAAAATAAGAAAATAATGTTTCACAGATTTAATATATGTCTAATCGTCGATTTTCCTAAATAAAATGTCAGATAAATTATTAATTAATTCATTTAAATCTGATCCAAATATTAAGCTGAATTATTGAAACTCTCGTGAAACATTTTATTTGACATAAAAATAAATCATGAAAACTTGTAACTCACCCATAACATTGACTTCTAAAGATTTTCTGTCGGAGTATCCTTGAGCATTCTTGGCCACGCAGGTGTAGGTTGCTTGATCGCTGGTTCGCTCGACGTTTTCAATCACGAGTGTGCCATTGGGGAAGACCTTCTGTTTCCTGTTGATCGGAAGAACTCTGCTGTCGCGTTCCCAGACGATTGAGTCGATCGGATAACCGGCAACGGGGCAGTGTACGATTAGATTTTCTCCGGCAACGATCGAATGTTTTTCCATTGGGCGAACAAACGGAAGACCATAAACGTTGACACGGCCGGCATGAGAAGCACTACCAACCTAAAAAAATATTGACTTTAATATATATGATAATTAATAATGAAATCGCTGAATAAATATTAATTAACCTTGCTGGTAGCGATACATTTGTAGAGACCTCCATCATTGGTGTGGATAGACGAGATGTTCAAGTGAGATACAACATTGCCATCAACGGTAACATATTGTCCAACCTTAAAAAAAGGCAACAAATATTATCAATTTCTAATAAATAATATATATATAGATATTTTATACATACTTGGAATCTATCGGTGTTTTGTAATCGTTTTCCGTCTAATTCCCATGAGAGTTCGGGCGTAGGATTTCCAGATGCGACACATTTCAGTACAACGGCAGGTCCCGGATGTAAAGTTTGTTCAACGAAACTGTGTCTAATTTGGGGTGGTTCGACTAAAATTTAATAATGATATTATTAATCAATATTATTAATTGCGATTCAAATAAATTATGATAATACTAACATCGTCCTCCGAGTTTAAGTTCAGCACTGGCGCCAGCACTTTCTTGATCGTTTCTGATGAAGCATTGATACATTCCCTTATCTTCTTTCTTAACTGAATCGATTCTGAATATTAAAATATATTCATTATTAATGCTGGCAATATTAAAAATATACATAATAATAATAAAAAAATGTATGCCTTAGAATTGGGTCGTGATGGTTGAAGTCCTTTCCGTCTTTTAACCAATTGATCGTTTTAATCGGGTTTCCTTCAATTCGGCATGTAAATAGAGCAGGTCTTCCAAAATCGACGGTTTGCGTAGCAGGTTCAATCGACGTCTTCAATGGTGCGGTGACTGTGAGTACGGTCTCGACGGATTCGCCTGATAATAACATTCATAATCAATTTTTTAATGTTGTCTTAATAATAATAAAATAATATTTAATATATATGCTTACCACCGACGGAGTTGTTGACAACGCAAAGATATTTTCCGGAATCTTCGACAAGTGCTTCTTTAATGATCAATGTTCCGGATACTTGTTTTACTCTATCGTTTAGCGTAACGGGTTGTTTTCTCGACGTGCCCTCAATAAATTTATACCATCTGAAACAAAATGAAAGCCTCGTTATTATTGTAAACGTGCGGAAAGTATGTATGTAATATTATTTGACGCCTTGGTTGCAGTATATATATATATATTATAAAAAATCTATAGAGAATTGCGATTCATTTTTTTAAACAAAATTAAAAATCAATATTTAAATATTAAATTGTATTAACATACTGCAACTAAAGAATTAAATTGATATCTTCAATAATAAATTATGAATACCGTTTATCGGAAATTTGAGAGTGATTACTATGTTTTATTAATAAATAGATCATTGAAAATTAAATATTTATTCAGGAAAGTATTATTTATTGAAAAAACATTGTTTCATCCATAAATTTAGCGATTATGCAACTAGAGAAGCGTGTTTATCTAGACACAGCTAAGCAATTAAAATTTAAAACATTGAAGGATCCCAACGCTATGATCATTAAATTAAATTATAGACAAATTTATTTATTTTGTATTATAAAATATTTCAGATACACACATGGATATTAATATTGTGGAGATTTATGTTTTTTGTTTGCAAAATTAAGAAATATAAATAAAAAACTTACCATTTTATGTTGATATGCGTAGATTCCATATAAATAAAGCCCAAATTATAACAAATATGCGACGATAATATAAAACTTTACTTACATAAAATTTGGAACTGGATATCCTTGACTTAGACAGAGTACGGTACCGATTGTATTTAATTGTATTGACATTTCCTGCAATCGGCCACTCGATAATTTAGGGGCTACACTGCTAGTCGGTTCTTTCAATAACACAATTGAAAAAATTAAGATGTGTTATGATAAAATAATCAATGTTAATAAGAGATTAACAGAGAAGCATGTTGGATAGGGTACCCAAATCAATACAATTAAAAACGTTATAGGTAAAAAAACACAACACAAATTATGCCAATATACGTAAGTGCTATTGAATAAAAGCGTTAAAATGATCGAATCCTATTTATATATAAAAAAAACATTGCGAGCACAAAATTTAAAAAGCAATTGAATATATATTTAAAGCAATTTAATATTTATATTTTAAGATATAAGTAAATTAAAGCAATTAGCACCACCCATCCACTTACCGAGGGGTGAGCACATGCCGTCAATCTACACTCTGTGACTACAGAAGAAGGAAGATCACCACGCCTTCATCAATTTCACTTGGTAGTGGTCTGCAACACACCACACAAATGTTTCATTTAAATGTATTATATATTAAGTAATGAATATATTAACTAAAATGAACGGCAATAATGAATAGATGAATGCGTGTGATACCTTCAACGTAAAAAAATATATTTATTAGGTGAATTAATCAATCAAAATGAAGTTTCAATTAATTATATCATAAAATAATAACGTACCTTTACAACACTGCCGATAAATCGATTAAAATTAATATAAGAAATGAATAAATACCTTTTTCGTGTCAATAATACTCAAAATGATAGATGCGCTAATAACTCTAAGAGTAATCGAAAAAATTCAAGAGATAAAAAACTACCTAAATCAATGGTTGTATATTATGAATCGGTATTATTTTTATTTGAGCGAGATGGTAGAGCGACGGATAAATACCTCATACTCGGCGATGGGAATGCCTGAGCATCGCAGAGCATGACCAACGATCGCGAGGAATAACCGACATTTTTATTGAGACCGTCCCCCGTTATCTTTGGAGCAGTTCTACCGGTCGGTTCTGCAAATGAACAATCACCCAATATTGCAAATGAACGAGATTGCCGTTGGATTGGGCAGGAAATTGTTTATTATGTTCACCGTCCGATAAATATATATTTTAACCAACCTAAAAATGGGAGCTGGATAACTGACAACTTCGCACGTTAAATAAACGATGCCGTTAAGTGGAACGTTTGAAATTTTCCAACCCTGATAAACTTCACCAGTTTTCTTTGGTGCTATATTATTAGTTGGCTCTGTGAAATAATTTAAAAATATTTTTTTTTTAATTATAAGATCTTATTAAATGATGAACATAATAAAAAATAAAAATTAAAAGCATATTCCTGAATGTTGAGATTGGGAACGCATAATCAAACGGTATGAATAATATTTATGTTTATTAGGTGAATTAATCAATCAAATTGAAGTTTCAATTAAATATATCATAAAATAATAACATACCTTTAAAACACTGCCGATAAGAATCGATTAAAATTAATATAAGAAATAAATAAATACCTTTTTCGTTGTTAATAACGCCAAAATAATAGATGCGCTAACAATTCTAAGAGTAATCGAAAAAAATCATTGGATAAAAAAACTACCTAAATCAATATTGCATATTATGAATCGGTATAATTTTTATTTGAGCGAGATGGTACAGCGACGGAAAAATATCTCATACTCGGCGATGGGAATGCCTGAGCATCGCAGAGCATGACTAACGATCGCGAGGAATAACCAACATTTTTATTAAGACCGTCCCCCGTTATCTTCGGAGCAGTTCTACCGGTGGGTTCTGCAAATAAACTACCACCCAATATTGCTAATGAAGAAGATTGCTGTCGAATTGCGTCGGAAATTTTTTATTATGTTTACCGTCCGATAAATATATACTTTAACCAACCTAAAAATGGGAGCTGGATAACTGACAACTTCGCACGTTAAATAAACGATTCCGTTAATTGGAACGTCTGAAATTTTCCAACCCTGAAAAACTTTTTCAACACCAGTTTTCTTTGGTGCTATATTATTAGTTGGCTCTGTGAAATAATTTAAAAATCGATATATTCATCAATTATAATTTATTTTTTTAATTTTAAGATCTTATTAAATGATGAGAAAATAATAAATAAAAAGAATATTCCTGAGTGTTGAGATTGGGAACGCATAATTAATCGGTATGAATAATATTTATGTATTATTTACATACCTGAAAATCGGAGACGGAAATCCGACAACTTGGCACATCAAATAAACTGGTTGATATAATTCGGGTGAAACGAGTTTCCCACCTTCGTATTTATCGCCCAGTGCTTTGGGAGGTATATTATTTGTGGGCTCTGCAATATAAGTAATATACTTCGTACTAATATCAAACCAAATATAAATTTACGGAAATGGGAAGTTAAATATGGCCGCATTCGGGTACCTACTAAGATTTTATAAACGGTTGAGCAAAAAACCTACCTATACAATGGCGCAGGATATCCAATAACTTGACAGAGAATATATACATCACTGAGAGACTTAGCCAATAATATTTTTCCCAAAGATTTTTCGCCGACTAGTTTCGGAGCGATATTATTCGTGGGTTCTGTAATTTATAATTATTCCGAATAAAATTCTAGGTTATTATCGAATGACTTAGGGTACTCTGCATTTCGAACAATACGTTGTGTCTGAATAATTATGATTTGCAATATTGATTTAAATTATTGTAAAATAATATTTGAACACACCTAAAAACTGGAACCGGATAAGCTTGTGCAGGACAAAGGAGCCCAACGCTACGTCCATTTATTGAAATAGTGCTCCAAGAATTTACAGTTGTCGGAACTTTTGGAGAAGTTCCGCTTATGGGTTCTAATTTTTTCATAAGATAAAATAATAAATTTGAGATTAAAATCAAATCAAAAAAACTTGCCTGAATATAGGGATGGATCTGGATTTTTAGACTTATCTAAAATTGAGCCTGACACAATAATCTGATTGTAAAATAGACTTCCATTATGAATAAAAAATGAATAAATTATCACATTCCAGCACAATTAGGATGTCTTATTTTATTTAAAACCATCCAATAAAATAGATAAATAATCAATACGCACCTAAAAACTGGTACAGGAAATGCTTGTGCGGGACAGAGAAGCCCTACACTCTGTTCAATTTTTGTATTAACATTCCAAGATGCAGTTGGGACTTTAGGAGGAGTTCCGCTAATAGGCTCTATTTTTATTAACAAAGATATATTTGAGTTTATTGTATAGATCAATGATTACTTGCCTGAATATAGGGACGGGAAAAGCCTGAGCCTGACACAATAAACCAAAACTTTGACCGATCGCTCGAACAAATGTGCTGCTTTTGGAATCAGTCGAAAATGTAGGAGCTTTTGCACCAACTGGTTCTGAATACGCATTGAAAAAATAAATTACACGCAAAATTTTCACAAATCTCGCCTGAACAATGGAACGGTAAAAATATTCGTTTGACACAATAACCCGAATCCAGAACCAACATCCCGTACAAATGTTATACTTTTGGTGTCAGTTGAAAAACTCGGAGCCTTTGGTCCCATAGGCTTTATACAAACGGGTGAAAGAGTATTAAAATATCAGCGATTGATACGGGTGTCGATACAAACTAAACGTTTAAAAATTTTGAGTACTTGCCTGAATAAAGGTTCAGGATATCCTTGCGCTTGACATAGAAGACCAAAGCTTTGGCCAGAAGATTTCTTAAAACTACTAATCATGGATTCAGTTGAGAAGGTGGGTGCTTTTACACCAATAGGCTCTTAAATAATTAAAAAAAAACAAAATAAATCAACTCGTTTATTGCAAATATAAACTTGCCTGAATATAGGGACAGTAAAAGTCTGAACCTGACACAATAAACCAAAATTTTGACCGATCGATCAAACAAATGTGCTGGTTTTAAAATCAGTTGAAAAAGTAAGATCTTTTGCACCAACCGGTTCTGAATACGCATTGAAAAAATACTACACGAAAAAATTTGACAAAACTTGCCTGAACAATGGTACGGGAAAACTTTGAGCTTGACACAATAATCCGAATCCAGAACCAACTTCTCGTATAAATGTTATACTTTTGGCATCAGTTGAAAAACTCGGAGCCTTTGATCCCATAGGCTCTATACAAATGGGTGAAAGAATATTAAAATGTCACAGATCGATACCGATGTTGATACAAACTAAACGTTTAAAAATGTTAATACTTGCCTGAATAAAGGTTTAGGATATCCCTGCGCTTGACATAGAAGACCAAAGCTTTGGCCAGAAGATTTTTTAAAACTAGTACTGATGGATTCGGTCGAGAAGGTTGGTGCTTTTACACCGATAGGCTCTTAAATAATAATAAAAAAAAAACAAAATAAATTAACTCGTTTATTGCAATTTAAAACTTGCCTGAATATAGGTATAGCGAAAGCCTGAGCCTGACACAATAAACCAAAACTTTGACTGATCGATCAAACAAATGTGCTGCTTTTGGAATCAGTCGAAAATGTAGGAGCTTTTGCACTAACTGGTTCTGAATACGCATTGAAAAAAATAATTACACGTAAAAATTTGACAAAACTTGCCTGAACAATGGTACGGGAAAACTTTGAGCTTGGCACAATAATCCGAATCCAGAACCAACTTCTCGTATAAATGATATACTTTTGGCATCAGTAGAAAAACTCGGAGCCTTTGATCCCATAGGCTCTATACAAATGGGTGAAAGAATATTAAAATGTCACAGATCGATACCGATGTTGATACAAACTAAACGTTTAAAAATGTTAATACTTGCCTGAATAAAGGTTTAGGATATCCCTGCGCTTGACATAGAAGACCAAAGCTTTGGCCAGAAGATTTTCTAAAAATACTACCCATGGATTCGGTTGAGAAGGTGGGTGCTTTTACACCGATAGGCTCTTAAATAATTTAAAAAAAAAACAAAATAAATCAACTTGTCTATTGCAATTATTAACTTGCCTGAATATCGGAACAGGAAATGCCTGTGCTTGGCACAGTAAAACAAAGCTCTGGCCTTCGCTTCGCTTAATTCGTGAAAGGGAAGAATCGGTTGAAAAGGTTGGCGCTTTTGATCCTACGGGCTCTGAATAAGAATTAAAATAATATAAAATAACTAGTATTATCTAAAGAATGTATACCGGAAATATTATGGAAGGATAAAACACGTAATAATCATGCTCTTATCTATATACTTACTGTTTTTTTGTTGTTGATAATAATGATCTTATACATCTGATAATACTTATTGCAAATAATCCTTTTTCTAAAACTACTATTTTATATAATTATTTATTTTGGATTACCAATAGTAATTTGTGCTTTTGAATAAGGATCACTTGAAGAACGAGTTAATAAGTGAATGTTACCTAAAGGATGGTACAGGATAAGCTTGGGCTTGGCACAATAGGGCAAATCCGAACGAATATTCAACTGAATATGAAGATATTTTGGAAACACTGGAGAAAGCAGGCTTTTTGCCCCCCATAGGTTCTGTTGAAACATATTAACATTCAGAGCCATGGCGGTAATAAGTGAAAAACCTGAATATTGGGATATTAATAATTAAAATTCTCACCGAAATATTGGGATAGGAAGGGCCTGGGCTTGACATAGAAGAGCAAAACTTTGTCCTTCGTCCCTCACAAATATACTACCCTTGGAGTCGGAAGAGAACGTAGGTGCCTTCACACCGACAGGTTCTATATAAAATAATATTCTTATTAAAATTATGCATCAGTAGCAATACACGGAAAATCACTAATCGTATACGATTATAGATTTATTATTGAGTCATGCGTTAAACGGGAGCTACTGATACGTGAATAAATAACCGACCTAAATACTGGTTGAGGAAAACCTTGAGCTTGACACATGAGAGCCATGGATTTGGACATAGCCGTTCTTTGACCATAAGTCGTGGCAGCGTTTGGAAATGTCGGGGGTCTCGACGCCACCGGTTCTGAAGTAAATATGCACTAAAAATTACTTAGATACACAAACTCACCTAAACGATGGAACGGGGTATGCCTGCGCTTGACATAATAAGACAAAACTATGACCATAATTTTTTGATAGTGCCGTACTTTTATATTCTAACGAGAATGTTGGAGCTTTGGCACCGATTGGTTCTGCGATAAACAAAATACAGCTTTAGAAAATTCATCTACGTATAGATTTACCTGAATGATGGGACTGGAAACGCCTGAGCTGGGCAAAATAACGCAAATGGTGCATTGAGATTACGTTCGATCCAAGATCTCTTCACGTCGCTAGACAGAGTGGGAGCCTTACCGCCGACAGGCTCTATCCAATTATGTAATAAATAGAGGATTTATACTAAAATATTACTGTGCTTCGATGAAAATTGGGATAGGAAAAGAAGTCACGTCTTATTAATAAAAACCCACCTGAATAATGGAACGGGAAAGGCCTGAGCTTGACACAACATAGCAAAACCTTGCTCAAGACTTCTTGATATCCCAGAAAATTTTACATCACTCGAAAACGTTGGTGATTTACTCCCAACCGGTTCTGCGATATAGAAAAATGTTCATGACAAAAGTATCATCAAAAAATTACCTGTATATAGGAACAGGAAATCCTTGTGCGGGACACAGAATTGCAAAACTCTGACCGGCCCCTCTCACAAACCACGAAAATTTATTATCAGTGGAAAATATAGGCGACTTTGATCCAACTGGTTCTACAATTAATAAAAAAAATAGCGCCAAACTTTAAAGAAACAATGGCAATGTAAACATTACCTAAAAAGTGGAACAGGAAATCCCTGTGCGGGACAGAGTAGGGTGAATTCTTGATTTACATTTCGGACAAACCAGGCAAGTTTATCGTCGGTGGAAAATGTAGGAGATTTAAGACCGACTGGCTCTGAAATATTAGATTATGAATGGAATAAAGGATTCTAATTTAATTTAAATTAATATAGCATAATTCCATAATATATTTGAAATAAAAATAAATTATGTATATGTCATAAATGCGAGTCACATGCGATTTTGAAGATGTTTTTTACTACGATTTGTGAAATAGGTAGGGGTTTTTTATAATAAATTTATTTTATTTAAAAATTACCTGAATATGGGAACAGGATAACCTTGTGCCGGACATAAGAGAGCAAAACCGTGATGTACATTTTTTACAAACCATGCTAATTTGAAGTCGGTAGAGAATGTGGGTGACTTGGAACTAACAGGTTCTAGGATACAAAACGGACATACCTTTAACTAATCGTTTATTGTAGATTTTGTCATTGATTTAAAAATTATCATTCGATATTACGATCAATCGACATTAATACCTGAATGCTGGCACAGGATATGCTTGCGAGGGGCATAGCAAAGTGACATTATTATTTGAATAGCTTTCAAATGTACGACTTTTATCCCCGCTCGGAAATTTTGGAGGTACGCGTCCGATCGGCTCTAAGAAATGAAAAAAATAAATCTGTATATAGATGAAATATTTACCTAACCATCGGTACTGGATATGCTTGAGCGGAACAGAGAAGGGTTACACTGTGTCCTATTATTAAATCAAATCCATGAGTTTTATCCATCGTAGGAAACTTAGGAGGTACCCTTCCCACAGGCTCTATATAAATTTCATTTGATTCGTTTTAATAACACTGAATATGTTGTCAATTAATCCTAAATGTTGGGATACTACTTTGATTTCTCTAATATATAAATAAAATCTTACCGGTATGCAGGAATAGGATATGCTTGTGCCGGACATAATAATGTAACGCTATTACCATACTCGTAAATATAACTTCTCCCCACTTCTATAGATGGAAATTTGGGTGACACTCGCCCCATTGGTTCTAATTAAGATAATACGTTTCCGTTTTTAGCAGAAAAAAAATATATACCTAATTAAAACAGTTAGTACCTGAATGCTGGCACAGGAAATGCTTGTGCTGGACACATGATAGTAAGGCTTTCCGCTATTACACTTCGAAATGCCCTACTTGTATCGCCAGTGGGAAATTTGGGCGGTACTCGACCGACAGGTTCTATAATCAATGAATGATTACGTTTGGTATAAGTATATGAATATACCGTAATGATGAAAAGGATCGAGGAATTAAAATGTTAAACCCAAATTAAATAATTAAATAAAACGAGAATAAATACCTTTTATAGTTACGAGTAGCATATGATTATTGACTTTAATACTGAAATAAAGCGAATTACCTGAAAGACGGTTCCGGAAACCCTTGAGCTGGGCATTGAATACAATATGAACTTCCATATTGTACGTCGAATCCGCTAGTTTTTAAGATTGTGGCAAATTTGGGTGACACTTTACCGACCGGTTCTATGATAAATATATAAAAATGAAATGAATAGCCGTCCAATTTCTAGAACTAGACTCACCTAAATGCTGGAATAGGGAATGCCTGAGCCGGGCACAGAATTGTCACACTGGATTCAAGCGAATATTCATAAGTGCGGCCCTTTTCAATCGAAGGAAATTTGGGTGCCACTCTTCCCATCGGTTCTGAGATAAATTATGGAATTTAATACAAACGCCGCTTTTTTATGTCGAGAAAATTTGTGATATTTAGCAGTAAAATTCTATTCTTTAAAATGCAGTGAGGAACTACCTGAATGCTGGAACAGGATAAGCTTGTGCAGGACATTGCAACGTGTAGTTATCACTTTTTCTAATATTAAACATCATTCCGGTAAGAATTGAGGCAAATTTGGGTGGAACTCTTCCGACAGGCTCTGTAGAGAGATACACGGACGATAAAAATTTGATAAGTCATGTTTGACGAAGAATACTACTTACACATAATGAGTTCTCCTGAGAATGGCATTGATAACGATGCTGCAACGAATACTAATAAAAATATCATCATATAAACTTACCGTGACATTGGTACAGGATATGCCTGAGCTGGACATTGCAACGTTAAACTATCTCCGTAGAGAGTGCGAAAGCCACTTGTGGTCAGAGCACTAGGGAATTTTGGAGGGACTCGGCCAACTGGTTCTGTTTTAATGTTGGGAGAAGGTAAGTATATTAAATTGGGCGACTATTGCATCATTGTGTACTATCTCAAATGTCCGTAAAACCATTGCTCTCTTTTAAACGACAAAAAAAATATCACTTACCTTCGCATTTAGATCGATTGTGAATGGAGTAATTGAGATCTTGGGATAAAGACGAGATGGATTTGATGGATTGGAATTGAATTGTCTAATTTATGATATACATTATTCAAAAAACCCGATTTTAAATTTAATTATTGTGTCAAATTTGCAGGGTACCCTATCCCAACATTCAGGCAATGTTTATTGATTTTATTTCTAAGCTTGAAAATACATACACAAATTATAGAAAATCGTTTTTTATATTGTTTAAATATGAATAAAATTATTTTCAAACTTAGAAGTCATATATTAGAATAATGAATATTTAAAAAGTATGGCTATAATATTTTAAAATTATGCTCTAAATAAAACAAATCAAAAAATTGAGAGCTAAACCTTGTTTTATTTAATCAACTATAAGTTCAAGGAATTATTAAATATAAATTTAAATAAAGTATTCTTAATACTCAAGGTTTTGCCGAATATATTCTATAGATGTGAATATTTAATAATAAAAACTATAATACTGTTGTTTAATTTATTATTTTTCCATGAGATATTCAAATTAAAATTTAATAGCCATATTTATTACACAGACAAATATATTTTTACATGTGAAATATTCATTTCATGACTCCGATAAATCCATATTTATTTTATCGATGATTAAAAAATACAAATATTAAAATATAATATTATAACTATTAAAAAAAAATATTTAACGTCATGAATTTTTATATTTCATATGTAATTTTAAAGAATTTGATATAATACTAGAGCAAATTTTAGTTTATCCCATTCCCGTTAACTTTAAGATTAATTCATTATAATAATAATAATATTATAAAATATACATCAGAGGCAATTGAAGACGAAGCTGCACATTTAAGAGCGAAAAGCTTAGCATTATTTCTCTATAATATATTAAAATGATTATTTAGTCCCAAATCATACGAAATATCGCATTAAGATAATTAAAGATATAATAAAAATGATTTTTTTGTTATTGATATAAAAATCAGAAATAAAATTTGCTGTAGTATTATTTTATGCGATTTATTTAAAATAAATAGTAAACTTACCCGTAATGACAAGTCGTCCTTTAGTTGCACTGAGTCTAGTTTCTCCGGTCAATCTATGGCGTGTTCGGCATTGATAAGATTTATAACCATCCTCGGGTCCGACATCTCGGATATGTAATTCGCCAGATGGAAGTACCAAATATTTTCCCTCTACATTGTAAAATAAAAAAATAATTAATTACATTATTCGGACGTCTTGTGAATAATAAAAATATTTTGAATGCCAAAACAAGACGTAAGAAATTATTATATTGAATTTATTAAATATATTGGCAAACAAAATATTTTTTTCTACTGAATTTAAAAAATAAAATCTCTCTTATTTAATTAAAATTAAAATGAAATTGATCAAAATTTTATTTTATTATAACAAGATTTATTTAATAATTAAGTTTTTAGAATATTTAAGTTAAAACTCATAAATTGTGCCTCCAAATTAATATTAAAATGACTGATTTTAAGCAGAGAGTATTTTATCTGAGGCATTAATATAATTCATTTTTATATCAATGATTTTTAATATTATTCTGTTATTAAAAATACTGTTTTAAATACATGAAATAAATTATACTGTTTATTAAAAATCATTGAATATACTAACTACAGCTTATAATAAGTGAAGAAAGGAAAAAGGAGGACGGTAGGCCGTGAAGCCCATGGAGAGAAAGGATTAAAAAAATAAAAACGGTCAGAGAAATAAATAGAAATAAAATAATGAAACTTTCCGCGAATATGCGAATTAATAAAATTTAATCCGTAAAAATATAGAGATAAAATGAAACCAGAAGCCCTAACGCATTTCTCAGAATAGTGATGAGATATTTACTGAACCGGTGTTGATATTATCACATATACATCGTTTACGAATTAAGTGGATCGTCGGGATCGGTTCATAAAGGAAGAGAGATCTACTCGTAGGATAAATCAGTTCGTACCGTTCGGATCAGTATTGAGATCTGGCAATATCTCCCTAGAATCGTGTCCCTCTCCCTCGATCCATGAAACTACCCCGACATAATCAGCGACAAAGCTCGGTATATGACATTTTAGTATCGCTGCATTTCCTCGCAATACATATTCTTCCATCAAGCTGACCGCATACGACTGAGCGACAACTGGAATAATACATATTTTAAATACGTGAACGTGGTCTCGTTAACGATAAAACATCTCTGTTGAATACATGAAGCAATGTATTCAAAAATCAACAGGTGGAGATTCACCAAACACACATTATTGATATGGACGAAGCGATAGGTGAGATAACTGAAAGAAATTTTATGTAATCAGTTCTAATTGACCTTTATTTTATGAAATTTGATTAGAATGTTTGTTGGATTTAATAACAACACGATGTGAAAATAATTGGCAATTACGTTAATATTTGAATAAGATCTTCAGTGTCATTATGAGAGATATCAATTTATGAAATTGAACTCAACGTCAAAGGTTGAGCTGTAATTTGATAGATGGTCTAGGCAATTGCTGTACTTCTTGTAATTGCAGTCGTTCAATTGATTGTATGAAAGCAGGGAAAGGGATTGACGATTCGGGACGTTCGGGTGATATAAAATCAAGAGTACCATATTCAGAGGGATACTGGTATTCTCCTCCGTTGGTATCGTGCCAGGACGTGATCTCCACATGATCCGATACGAACGACGGTATGTGACATTTGAATACGGCAGCGTTTCCTCTTATGACGAACAGATCGTACACCTGAGCCTCGTAATACTGATTTACAGCTGCAAATGCGTTGAATCAAACGATAAAACTCATCACAAAAATGGATTTTTTTATTTAAATGGAGGGATTTCCGGACAATGAAGGCATATTGTCAAATTATACCACTGTTCGGTGGTTGTATTTCTTTATCCGCCGACGGTCTGAATGTATCGCCATCGTCCATGACCCATTCTATGACCTGAACATAATCTGCGACAAACGATGGTATCAAACACTTCACGATTGCCGTATTTCCGCGCAGCACGTACTCGTCGATCACACGGGGCTCGTATGTTTGATGGACGACTATAAAGGTAATCGACGGTTACAAGACTGGTATAAAAAAAGGATTAGAGATCCATTTGGACGTCATAGACGGGGATGCGTTTTGAATGGAGTTTAAGGGATTCGAAGCTTGCGATTTCGGTTACCATCGTCGTTGGTAGTGTTGGCGAGAAAGACGCCACCGTCGTCGGTGAGCCAGCCAATGATTTGTACGAAGTCGGCGACGAACGATGGAACTATGCATTTAAGGATAGCAGTGTTGCCGCGCAGTACGAACTCGTCGTTGACTCGGGCCTCGTAAAATTGGTGTACGGCTACATAACAAAATAAACTTCTTCAAAATCAAAGAAAAGAGGGATGCATCGAATTGGAGGACGAGGATGGGCCGCCGAAGTGACGACCGTTACCGTCATCCGAGCCGGGATAATAGGTTCCGCCTTGAGAGTCCATCCACATCTCTACGGTGACGAAATCGGACACGAAGCTTGGTACTTCGCACTTCATAATGGCGGCATTGCCTCGGATTACGTACTCGTTGTCTGCTTCTGCCTCGTACGACTGAGCGACGACTGAAGACAATGCAAAACAATCGGATGTAATACGCGGAACAAAACTAATCCCTAAAACTGAACAAGGAGTGGGAGATGGAGCCGTACAATCTGTCGAACGCGGTTACCGTGATCCGCGTTTGCATCACTTCGCAAATAAATATCGTTACTATCTGAAATCCAAGCTTCGACGTAAACAAAGTCGGCGACAAACGACGGAATTTTGCATTTCATTATGCCGGCATTTCCTCTGATGACATATTCGTTTTCAGCTTCCGTAACAAACGTCTGTGACACAACTGCAAAATGAAACTCGTTAATATTCATGCACCGAGAAAAAGGGAATGGCAAGGTCGTCGATGCGGAGTTGTGAGGATGCGGACACTCGAGTTCACTGTATCAAATTTACCAAAGTCGTCCGAGACAGTCATGACATTGTTAGCCTCGTCGACCCAAGATTCCACCTTAACGAAATCAGCGACAAACGATGGGATTGAACACTTCAGTACTGCGGTATTACCCCTGATTACGTACTCGTTCATTATTTCGGCTTCATAAAACTGGTTCACGACTGTAGAAAGCAAGAACATAATTACTTAAAATGCGATGAGGATTTTGCGATGTGGAAGCGGGACTGTGATCGTGGTGTCTGAGATGATGTGCCATTACCGATATCTTGATTTGGCGTATATTCCGAACCGTCAGATCCTATCCACGATTCTACCTTGACAAAATCGGCAACGAACGATGGGATATTGCACTTGAGCACGGCCGTGTTACCGCGGATCACGTATTCCGAGACCACCTCGGCTTCGTAGTACTGGTTCACCACTAGAGACAAATCAAACTGTGAGGAATACGACAATGGAGTGTGGAGATCGGATGGAGGTCTTTGCCGAAAGTGTCGAACGCGGTCGATGAGTACCGGATTCAGCAGCCGAACCGGAGTCCATGGTGAACGTGTTGCCGCCGTCGTCGTTCCAGGACTGGACCGAAACAAAATCGGCGACGAAGGAAGGTATCGAACACTTCAACACGGCTGCGTTTCCGCGTATCACGTACTCATTGTTGACTTCAGCTTCGTAGAATTGCTGGACGACTAAAGCATTGATACACGTTTAAAAACTAGAACCTAGAAAGAAATGATCGGGATGCGCGGAGGAGTTCCAGGAGTACTGAACAATGGTGAGTGACAGACCGTAGTTGTTATCCGGATATATGTCCTCGTTGTGATCGGTGTGCCAGGATAACACGGTAATAAAATCCGCCACGAACGACGGCACTTGGCATTTCAAGATCGCACTGTTACCAGTGATGGCGTATTCCTTGTTCACGTCCGTGTCGTAATGTTGGGAAACAACTGGAGAATGTTTAACATTAGATATAAAAGAACATGATCATAGACATTAATTAAACCCTGGACGCGTTAAAATATTCAATTAGTGGGTATGAAACGTATGGAATTAATTGTAGAGATCTGAAATAGAACAAAAAATTGCGAAACAATGGCTGCATTCTAATTAAGCTAATTGAAATCGACACTGAAAGCAATCATCAAACGGACAAAAACCATTTTTTATGCAGTGTCATTGACATGATCGCTATACCAGATCATGGTAATGTATACTGGAAATGTATCCACACACCATAAAATATATATATACAAAGAAATTCATGAGGTACAACAATGGGGTCTCAATTTTCATACATCGAAGAAAGTGCGTATTGTATTCAAGCTGAAAAAAAATCATTGTTAATGCACTATAATCTAATCATTCTCGTTATATTAAATGATGAGTGATCTTGTATTTTTTAAAATAAATATTTAACGGTTATTCAAATCTTTGACATCATAGCAACGGAATTCATTGTCTGAGAAGAAGGTGACACACCATATGCATCTTCAAATATATGACAATGTTACATTCTTTATGTTACAATAGAAACATCATTTGAATATATATATGTACGTACATGAAGTGTTGGACACGCTAAGGGTAACAGCTTCTAAATCACTGATATGTATATTAAAACTAAAATAAATTCAAAGGCATTTTAAATTATTTATATATTTTTTTCCCCTTTTGGCGCTCCGGCGCCCGTGTGCGCCGCACAATCTGGCCTTATGAACAGCGCGCCCCTGGATTTATCTTCATTGATACATAATATATAAAATATAGAAAACAATTATGAATCACAGTGATTTCTAATAAATCTTGTAAGAATCACTTAATATATTTTTTTTCATATTTTCTGCATTCATTAGTCCAAATCTATATGTCATTGTATATCTTAGAATCGTTTCAGAGGTTTAAAAACGGAAATCCGCTTACTTTTGGATCAATTTTGATCTGATCCCACCATATTAACTTAGACGTGTCTATTTATGACCCCAAGTTTTTGATTTTTCTCAAATAATTTTTTATTATAAATCATACATGTCACAAACTTTTTGTATATGTGTAAAGAATCCCAAAGAATGCATTTATCATTGATTTATTGTCTGCAACTGCTTCTGCTGCCACGGGCGCGATGAGTTTCTCGCTCGCATCCGGTACGATTTGCCAAGTGCGAGTGAAGTGCATGCTAGCGACACGCATCGCCGAGTGCGCGTGATATTGTTATCCAAAATATCGACGAACTTTTGAAGCATATCATGAATAACTGTTTTCTTTCTTATAATAATCCTTTTTTAGCATTTTAAGTCAAGATATTGATGAAAAATTCATCAATATCTTAACTGGAAATGCTTGGGGTCTATTTTCCATTATAAATCGACCCCCTTCGGACGACGTGATTGGTTTCGAGCCGCCGAACGCTGAATATCAGCTTCCAGGATCCACCTTAGCATGATTCTTGCCGGAAAAGTATTTACAATTGTAGAATAGACTTCACTGTGAATTTCTGAATCCGATTTAAGCCTGTCACATTGAACAATCTTCAATACAGTTAAACCCCCACTAACACTAAAATCAGGACCGTGTTATTTGGAGTCGTGTAATTGGGGGAGTGAAGCCGTCCGGCTGTGCGTATAGCCTGGTTGAATACACAGACGCTAGCCAACGTTTGACTGTATGTGAATGCGACCGTGCAATTGGGGGATTTGCGGCGAATATTTCAACTCAGCGCGTAATTCGGAGTAGTGTAATTGGGGGTTCCACTGTATTATCGATTGCAATGGTCTTACTTCTATTTTCTGCTCGCATTTTTCGATCGTGAGATCTCGTAAGATTATTTTTTTAACTTTTCAATTTATTCTTGACCATTTTTTCGTCAAATAAAGCGATTATTTATTTTATCTAGCGTTATTTGTTTACTTTAACTCACTAGTTCCACTCCTAATTATCACGATCGCTTCTAAACAAATACTGTTTGCATTTTTTAACACCAAAAAGATATCATTTACCTATTGCATACAAAATAAAGTTACCCTTATCGTGGCCAACACTATAAATATGGTCGTATTTTCATCAATATTGAGATTGTACAATGTTTGATAAAAAAAACGGATTTTTTAATTAGTACTGGACTTATTCTTGATGTATCTTGATTTCTTATTACAGAAGACGAAAAAACACATGAAAAGACGACGTTTTGCCAGTATTTCAATGTTCAAAAAGTCCTTCGAAGATTATAAAACTTAAAAGAATGAATATTCTGTGTATTTTTTTTATCAAACCTTGTATATTATAGAGTTAAATTTTGTAGTTATTGAGATGAGATCAAAATGCATACTGACCGGCTCTGACATTGACGTCCTTTGAATGAATTGAACCTACAGAGTTCTTGGCCAGACATACGTATACTTGAGCGTGTACTTCCTGTCTGTAGTCTTCGGCACGAAACGGCGGAAAGACCAGATTTCCATTCGGCAAGACCTACAACGAATCATACGGCGTAAATAAATTAAATTCGTAATAGATATGGTCACTTTTCTATGCGTCGATGAATAATGGCGAGTTAATTTTTCAAGGGGAGTCGGCACAAAAGTAAATATTTACATTTTACATACGTAGCCGGGATAAAAAATTGAGCTTACATTGTAATGCAAATAGAAAAAAATATGTAATTACATTCGTGGCACGCATAAAACGCATTAGGGCACCGTGTAAAGGCGATGCGTTGTATGGCGTGCGAGATAAAATGCATGTCAACACTTTGTTTCATAACCGTCGCATCCCACAAGAGCAACAAGACACTATCCCTAGAATTTTTGTGTTATCACAGAAAAATCTCGAGACAAAGTTCATAGCACTCGTATTCATTGCACGGATCGCTTTGGTGACAGCGCTTCCCAAGACGTTAACGCTCTATTATTTAATAGGATGGTAGATGATTACCTGACGAAGACCGGGGACGTCGCCGATGGCGCTTCCATCTGTGCGAACCCAGATGATATCGGGAGCTGGAGATCCTCGTGCACGACATTCGACAACGGCGCCAGTAGTATTGGAGAAATCGATTCGGTTCGGGGGTTCCCTTATGAAGATCGGTCCGACTGTGTCATCCTCAGCGGCAGCTGAAAAAGTATAATATGATTGAGAATTTTTTTATTAAAATTTTGACATAAAAATCACGAATTTTCGTCTGGCCAACCAACCGAAGATCCGCGACGACTTCATTGTTTTTTTTTTATGTTAACAATGCACGTGTTAAAATTTCCGTATTTACCACAAAATATAAATTATGACAATTTTTTTTTGTAAATGATGTCCACTGTGAAGTGTGGTGGTTTCTTTATCTTTTCGTAGAAAAATATTTATTATCTTTAATCTTAATTGCACTGGAGGCCACTTTACGTTAAATCATGGCGACAGAAAATTTAATAATAAATAAACAGTCGTGATTAAAATTTAAATATAATAGATTTATTTGAAATGTATATGAAAGAAAATCGCATTGAAAGAGATTACAAACCTTAAACAACTAAAACTTGAAGTTGATCGCGAGATTAACTTATCAAAAATTATTTACAAGAAAGCCGTTATTACTACCGTGAATCTACAGATAATATTCTTCTAGTTTAAAAGTTATTCTCACTTTTCCTACCAAAACTATGTATTGTGCTTCTTTAACCCTTTCACTCCATGGGCCAGAAGCATTGGCCCGAAAGATTTTTTAGTAAACAACTTGAATCACGTTTTTTTTTAATAATTTTAAAAAAAATATTCGGATATCAGATCAAACCCTATAGATCAGCGTTTCCTAAAGTGTGAGCTTCTCGAAATTTTGGCACCATCTTTTGCGCTCGCTTTTCTCAAAAAGGTTAAAAATTATAAAAAAAATCTGTTGTATTTAAGAGAGCCGTAAACCGAAAAAAATGTGAGCCTCTGTTATAGATGCTTTTTATTAATTTATAATATTATATAATATTTAATATAGCACAGGGATTCAGAATATCTATTTATCACCTCCCGACCCCTACCGGGGGGGGGGGGGGCGTAGCCACCAAGAATTTATCAGAAATGAAATACAACTATCTACCATACCATTAAAATTGATGGTCAGCATCTCATTACATTTTTTTTATATTACAGTCAACACAACCCTGCATAGAGTTGACTAGGGCCCCAATTGAACTTTGATAAATACTCAACAAAAAAATGTTGGTGTACACATATCCTTGTGTGCATAAATAAATCTGGTCTCTAACGGATTTCTCACCACAGAGCCAGTATACCCTGGGAAGGAAAACCCTAATCTGTTAACCAATAATCGGTCTAGTCTCGATACTCTCTGCCCTTCCTCTGATGATAGTCTTTCCCATGATGAAAGGTTGGGATTGCCATTGCGCAGGGCTACAATCACTTGGTGACCTACGAATTCTGCCTGGGCAGATGTACATGTATGCTACAGTGTATATTTATATAGGTGTGTATGTGGTCGCTCGCTACTTGTCACTCGTGACGCGTTATGAGCATATAACGCCTTAGAGAAGAGGACAAACGAATACCGAGACAAACCCTCTTCTACTTGCCTGGACACAGTCGGGAGGCTAAAATCCGATACCAACATGGTAGAAGATGTACTTCCAATGCCAGCAATGGCCAAGAGAGGGAAACTCTTTACAAAACCGCATACCAAGACGGCTCGGGTCCCCGCGGTATGGGCACGAAAGGGGAGCCCTCACGTCACGTGTGAGACTCAGGTTCCTTTGGCCCTGACTACCATGCGAGAGTTTGGTTCCATGCCTTCAGCGAGTGAGAGCCTTGTGACTGGTAAATGATGATGATGATGATATATTATTAACTAGTTGAAAGGGTTAATAAGAAGAAATTATGAAAAAAATATTTTTTTATAAACTATGTAATTCGACTTACGACTGATTCGAATTATTTTCATATTTAGGAACGTAAGTTGACAAATATTGTATTCTTATTGAGCAATTTTCAACGGATCAACCGTGTAAAAAAGATACAGTTAAAGACACATTAATATGATCTATTTAGATTATATTATTGAAATTCATGTCTGATGAAAAAGAATCCGTTTAAAGAATACTGACAAAAAGCGTTTCACTGCTGAAAATTTTCAGTGGAGAAATGAGTTCCAAGTTTCTTGACAAATATTTTAATTATTAATGACCGCGATAAACGAAAAACCTCTTATAAAAATAGTAATTAGTTATAATATTCTGAATCGTGTAAACATAATCACATTTTCATTTCAAATAATATTTTTGCCCATGTTTCACCAAAAACCGTGTAAAAAATCATTTAAAGTGATATAAAATTCCGTTCTTTTCCGTTGTAATTGAAAAAGTTTATTTATTTATTTTCTGGGAATTGTGTTAGAACAGAAAATCTGTATAAACATATAGTAATCGTTCTTTTTAGTCGACCATGTGATGACCAAAATGAGTGTACAGTCAACCCTTCTATAACGTTCAGATAGGGACCACGCTATAGAAAAAAACGCTTTAGAAAGTTAGGCACCCATACAAAATTTGGGGTTAGGTTTTTTTTAACTTTCTTTGCGATTTGAAGCAAATCAAACATTTGACCCATTTCATATTTTTATATTTTCAATGACCTTGCACGTGTTTAATTGGATAACAGTAGTTATATAACAGATAACAGTGGTTTTTAAAACCACATTAGTTTAACCATTCCACTCTGTCCACTTTTAGTCGAATCTATGAGTTACTCTTATTATTTTTCAAGAGATAATCTTTGGGAAAATGAATAGGCATCTATAGGGTTTGATCTGATAACCGATTTAAAAAAGACATACATTTTTTTTAAATAAAAACTTGGTTTATGTGTGCTAAAAAATCTTTTAGGCCAAATCATTTTATATTATGTATTTTTACGCGGTTTTTAATTCGCGAGAACGTATCCCATGATATTGTACCGTGTAAATCGAAGGATGGGTGTATAATACGATTTTAATATTATAGATGAAATGCGAGTATGTCTAGTATTATATATATTTTTTATCAATTTGGAAAAAAATATAGTAAAACAAGACCTTTATGAACATTTACAGTCCCTGGTCAGGATTTTAGACCACAATTTATGACTTAATGATCTGAATTTTATTGTTAAATCAACGCTTAAGACTTGCTAAACACAAGAAAGTTTTTTTAACACTAAAAATAAATCTATATGCGGATTATTTTTAATGATTATTAAAAAACGTAATCATCTCGAATGTATGGCAAAACTGATGCTAAAAAAATACGATTTCGGTTGACATTTAATAACCAGATAAAGATTATGAAGAAAAAAATATTCTATAATATATTACTTGAATTTCATTATAAAAAAAATACGACATAGTGCATCGATACACATGCATATATATAGAGATAACTGCGAACCGATTTAACCGGTTTATGGCAAGTTAAAGGTGAGGATTTAAGGACGAACGCTTTATAGCCATTTTTTGCATAAGTGATTTATGTGGGCTGGGCAACGTGAGATCATTTAATACCAGGAAATCGATAGAATCATTCCAACAATGTCATCTGAGTATTATACCTGTGATGATATATGAAATACAACTCGAGATGATCCGGAAATTATTGCAATAATTGAACGATGTAAATCGAGTTTATTGTAAATTAAATGACTAGTTTGTTCTGCAAGACGGCGTATGAATACGAATGGCCGTCATTTACATACGGAGCGTAAATAAATCGTGTACAGAAGTAAATGACTAATAAATTAAAGAAAAATGGCGTTGTGCTCTGATTCGATTGTGTTTTCGAAACGATTTCCTAGAATAAAAATTAATACGTGCGCGCAATTTGCATATTTCATTCGAATTGACGGGTGCATTATTGAAGTGCATCCAGAAGCATATCGTTTGCATTCTAAATTCATTCATGATGTTGCATATAAATATTTTCACGAATGTTTTTAAGATACGAAACGATTTATTTTACGAACGCGTTCCAAATATTTTGCATTTACGTTTTCAAAATGGAATAAGGAACGGTGTGCGTTCAACATATGGTTATCTCAATGGTTTCAATTAACTGGGTCAAATTTAATAGGTTTTTCCATTTTCGGGGGGGCCGTAGTTTATGATTTATTGAACTCGTTGCGTGGGAAACTCGAATAAATGTCAAATTATTAATATTTTCCAATAGGAAAAGCACTTTGCTAGAATGAACTAATTATTTTTTAACGTTTAATTACATAATTCGGAATGTATTGTGGAACGAATTCTTCGGATTGCTCGAAGAACTGGTTTTCGATAAACAAAAGGATTCATAATAATTAGGTGAATATCCGATTATCATTAATTAAATTCGGCAAAACGATTAATCTCCAATATCCTATTATTTATAAAGAATTGATTTATTTCGCAAAATCATACTTTTTTTAGACATTTAACCCTTAACTTTCAAAAGTATGCCGTGTTTTAAGGACTACAGTTTGTTTTAACTTTCTAGGAAATGGATACTCTTCTCATGTGATCTTTTATCATCACATCAACGTTATTTAAATGCTTTAAAATAAAAAGGAATTTTATAAAAATAATCCTAACGCTCAGGGACCCGGTCCCGCGTTAGTGCGGAAATTTTCGTAAACGGTAAACACCCGCTCCCGCACTAACGCGTGTTCACACGAAACATGTTATCTAATGCGCTACAAAAGACATTCTTTTAAAGTTTTACGACTCGACAAAGTTTCATTCATTGCTCTGCATGCCCTTTGTAAAATATATGACATATGTATTTATTTATGGTTAAAAACTGTCCTTGAAATAATAGATTATTTGGATCGAAAACTTTCTAGTACTTACACAACGACTGTAACGAATTTGGGTTTTTGTTTATCCTTTCAACAAAATAACTTTTTTGGAATATTTATGTGGCACAACCCGTCATATCCTTTATTACAAAGCTAAAATTACCTACATACTACATAAAAATATCTATTTGTTTTTTATCGTCTAAAATGCAATAAATCATCATTTTCACAGCTCGAAAATTCTATTTCTTATCTAAATATTCTAATAATCTAATATAAGTATACCAAATTATCTCCAATAGGAAAAAAGTTATGAAGCATTTTTTACAGAGCCGCGTAAAATCGCAAGATCGATAAAAAATGCAGGTTTAGGTGTAAGTTTGGCCTGAAAATAGCGGGTGCTTAAGTGTTAATATTATCTATATCATCATCATGATTTGCCAGCCCCAAGGCTCTCACTCGCTGAGGGCATGGGTCTTATTAAACTCTCGAATGGCAGTCGAGGTCAAGGGAACCAGTGTCTCGCAAGTGTCGTGAGGGCTCCCCTTTCGTGTCTATACCATAGGGACCCGAGCCGTCTTGGTATGCGGTTTTTTGTTAAGAGTTTCCCTCTCTTGGTCATTGCTGGCATTGGACGTACATCTTCTACCATGTTGGTATCAGATTTTACCCTCTCGACTGTGTCCAAGTAGGAGGGGGTTTGTCTCGGTATTCGTATATTCTCTTCTCTAAGGCATTATCTGCTTATAACGAGTCACAAGTGACAAGTAGCGAGCGACTACACACATACACCTATATAGATATACACAGGCATACATATGTACATCTGCCCAAAACAAGTCTCAAATAGCAAGTCGCAAGTTATTATTAGCCCAGTCGTGCAATAGCGATCCTTTCATCATGGGAAAGACCTCCTCAGAGAGGGGTCCACTAGAAAGATGTAAGAGGAGCGAAAGTATCGAGACTAGATCAATTATTCATCAACAGATTAGGGGTTTCCTTCCCATGGTATGTGGCGAGAAATCCGTTAGATAAAATATAAAAAATATTATTTTTTAACTAATCAATATGACGCGTAAATGACACTCGCACTCTGCACATCGTACAGGATGCGAGCGAGAAAAAATATCGCGCCCGTCGCAACCTAAGCGAATATTGTTGTTTTTTTTCGCAATTGCGATCAATAAAAGACCAATGAAGACCTATCGATAGAACAATATTTTTTTGTTTCTGGGAATCGTGTTTAATACAAATAATTTATCTAAAAATATAATATTCGTTCTTTTAAGTTGACCTTGGTATTTCAAAGCCATGTAAACAAAAGTTTATTATAAAAAATATTAAAGGAAAGCATACAATAAAGATTATCCAACATGAAAAAATGATTTACATTAATATTAAAAATTCTACTTTCTAAGAAAAATGAAAAATAAAATCAGCAATTAAGAAAATAAATATTTTTAAGTGTCACATAAACGCTTTCGGTATATAAATATTACGAAACCCCGCTCTAGACATTGCTAAACATTTATCTAAATTAATACATGTCAAATGATAACAAGTTTTTTTTATAAAAAAAAGCAATAGTTCATCTTAGCTACCGTTTAGGATTGTTACATCAATACATTTTCCAGTATTTCTCCATGTAGCATATTTCATTATTATTATTTTGGAAACATGCCATCGCAGCCCTACGCAAAAATCAATATTTCCTACTAAACTTATAATTTCATGGTAGAACATTCCAAAAGAATACATTGAAATTTAAAGCAATATATGGAAATTAATATCAATAGTATTTTTATGTATCGGATGAATGAATACATTTTTTTTGGTAAATGAATCACGCGATGAATGAAAATCTGAAAAACGACACTCGATGCATGCGCAAACAGTAGCTTGCGATGGTATGTGGTAACCGTGCGAACACGATGAACTTGTCAAACAAACACCAAACGAAGCATTCTCACGAGGATGGATATCCTCGATGACAACCGAATAAAATAATATCCATGTAAAAGTGCTTTCATCAACGGCATCGAGGAAATGATTAACTATCGACCGAGAAACAGAGAGACATACTTTCATCAATTGGATAATTGAGGAGGGTCATTGGAGACACTTTACTGCTTCTTGTCAGACGGTCACAGTTGCAATGTGATTTTTATTACAACGTCTTCATCAAAATCGAAGTCCACAGAACCGATCGGTACGGTGATTTCAAAGCCATTATGTGGGAGGGAGTGGCACAGATTCTGGTTTCTTATGGCACGGCTCCTTCGGCCGCAGCACCTGCGATACAACCGGAGCAGATGTTCGCCGTTCACAGGTTGTTTGGCGCTCACCAATTGGTCGATTGGTGCGGCAGCTGCAGGATGCCGGGATGGGTCCAGGCAAATCTGAGCCCGTGCGACAAGTTACGACGAAAACGTTGGCGGTCGTCTCCTTTTGATATCCGCGGAAGGAGTGCTTTGTCGCAATCACGATGTCAAACAATGGCTATTCAATTTCATTGCGACGCAAAATAATTGTCTGATTGATCCAAAACGGAACGGTTCGAGATTAATTTGTCGAGAGATGACATTGAACCTGGCTCATCGGGTTTCTGGACACGTCCGCGTAACGATGACGGAATAAAGGAAGTCTCCTTAAATATTAGGAAGCTTATACGTATGTATTTCTATACAAAAGGAAATGCTAAATACGACATGAATTTATAGAAACAGTTTATAGAAAATCGTGCCATTGTGAATACAATCATACATCGATTTTTATACGTGGTCTTGAAGACGTCACAATACTTTTAAGCATATTAGATACTTAATTGTTTGCTGTAGTAAAGATTTTGCGTATACAGTCAGAGAAAAAAATGTAAAACGAATGGAATGCGTCAAAATATGGTACAAATAAGATAATGCAGACGATTGCCTCATCTTTGACTATAATTTACAATTACATATTGTTGAAAAAAATAAATAAAGAAGCGAGTGGTTTATTGCCTCCTATAGCCGGTAGATCAAGGGGGTATTGCTAAGTTCAAAGTGCATTGTTTAAGAATGACTTTTGCTCAAGTAAAAGAAAGATCAAGAATTAATCTAACCGTGCCGATGGGATCTATTATATAAATCCTACATGTCACAAACTTTTTGTATTTGTCTAAATTTGTCGAAAAAATAAATAAAAACAACAATATTCACTTCTTTTGCCGCGGGGGCGATATTTTTTCTCGCTCGCATTCGGTACTATGTGCCGAGTGCGAGTGAAAACGTGCGATTGACACGTGCGGCGAGTTCGCGCGTCATATTGATTAGTATAAAAATCCAAAATATCTAAGTATATCATAAATAACTATTTTTATTCTTAGAATAATCACACTAAAGCACCCGCTGTTTTCAGGCGAAAATTGAACCTAAACTCGCATCTTTTTATCGATTTTGCGTAGCTCTGTAAAAAACGTTTTTCCTATTGGAGATAATTTGGTCAAATAAGAAGTATTATACGTTTAGTAAACCTTTATTAGATTATTTCGATAATAAATAAAACTTTCGAGCTGTAAAAATTATGATTTATTGTATTTTAGACGATAAAAAACAAATAGATATCTTTATGTAGTATGTATATAGTTTATAATAAAGGATGTGACGGGTTTTTTTGTTGTATGGATAAACAAAAATCTAAATTAGTGTAAATACTAAAAAGTTTTCGATCCAAATAATCTATTATTTCAAGGACAGTTTTTAACCATAAATAAATACATATGTCATATATTTTACAAAGGGCATGCAGAGCAATGAACGAAACTGAGTCCTAAAACTTTAAAAGAAAACCTTTTGTTCCGTATTAGATAACACGTTTCGTGTGAACCCGCGTTAGTGCGGGATCGGGTGTTTACCGCTTACGAAAATTTCCGCACTAACGCGGGACCGGGTCTCTGAGTGTTAATAAAGAATTCATCAATATCTTAACTATTATTAATACTTGGAGTCTATTTTCGGTTATAAATATACCCCCCTCGTCGACGCAGATGGCTTCTAACCGCCGTGACGGATCGGTTAAAAGAATTTTGGAAAAATTATATCATCATGAAATAAAAAATAACGAAGGATAGGAAAAGAAAGTCAGAAACTAATTGTATTGTACAATTGCAAAATAACTTCATCTGGAAATTGACAATGAAGACGAAGTTCGAATTTTGCAAAATGATGTTGAACTCGCCAAGACTTGATTGACATTGAGGAAGAACGAGTTACAGAAAAAATATAGGAGTTGGAAAAAACTGGATAAACTTGAGAAACTACAAAAAAAAATTGCGCTTAAAGTCATGGCTGCAGCTCAATTCAGTGATGGAATTAAAAAAATAAAATATGGACTCGGACATCAATAGATCCTCGAAGGTATGCGTTATCTTATTCAGCAACCACTTGCTGTTATTATGAAATTTATAAAGAAAAGAAACAAAAAACTATACACACTAACTAGGTCTGTGAACAAAAACAAACCTAATCACTGCAATCACAGGGGTCACCAATGGATACAAGTGACACAGATGATGAAAATACTGTGTCTAATTATTACATTTACTTACATCAATAATAATAAAATATTTATTACGATGCATTCTAAATAAATTGCAAGGTTTCGTATCGCTTTTTCGAGTGGTTTTCAACTTAGGTCACATTTTGCGAGCGGTTTTCCCTCAAGAGTGCGCTTCATTGACCTAAATATGTGATAATCAGATGTAGCAGAGTTTAGCGAATATGGAGGATGAGATAGAACCTCTCATTTTAACTAAATAAAATTCTTGATTTTGTCTACAATGATGCACAAATGATTCTTTGCTCATCTTTGTTATCCTTAGATATACAATTTTATTTGATAAGCAAATGTGACTGTACGATGGACCAGATTTGACTCGACTAGGGTCTTCTATACGCCATTATTGACTTTAGAGGCACTAATTGGACAAACTGGACTCAAAAACTTAAATTTCCTAAATTAACGTGTAACTGAACTTTGGACCATCGAGATTTTTGTTTTTGTGATAATTATAAAATGGTTGAGCGAGGATCTGACTCAATCAAGTGTGACTTTAGGTCATAATTGATTTACATGAAAAATCTGACGAGAAAAATATAAAAAAATGCAATGTTAGAGATGCGAGTTTCTATGATAATTCTTTGAGTTCAAGTCTTGGATCTGACTCTGACTGATGAGGATTTCTACACGTATTGTCTTTTCAGGTCTTAATTTAAGTGCTTGCCTCAAATATAAATAAAAGATATTTCATTCTTAACTCATTCGCGTCGGGTTACGCATGGGTGAGTCTTCGAGTCCCCATACGTGGTCGCGGGTTACGCACCCATGCGTCTTTTGCCATGTGACACTTTTGGCCTCTAAAAAAAATCGGTCTACTGCGATAAATATTTTAATTTCATCTTACAGATGTCATTGCAAACATTTAATAGATTATTAAAATTATAAATTAAAAATATAAAAAAAAATATATGTAAATATTTTTTTTGCATCATTTCGTGAATTAGACCCCGCTACACAATAAAGATGCACAAAAAAACGACCCGACGCGAATGTGTTAATAGTTTAGATGCATATTGATATTAAAAATATCAAAATTTCATAAAATACATTATTTATTACACCAGTTATTTTTTAACAATTATTTTTGCTATCCAGTTTAAAAAAATAGATTTTGAACTGAATCAAAAACCGGGAAAAACCCAAATGCTTCATAATTTGGTTGGTATTTTGGCCCCACACTTGGCTGAGGACACGGCGCCGCCCACCGACCGCCGAGTTCTCGCGGCACGTGTCACTAATACGTTTCACTCGCACTTGGCACATCTTTCGCAATTGCGGATGATAAAGGTCGTGATCGGCACGACTACGTTAAAAATAACGGTTCGATGTTTGTATCTAAACCACGAAAATATATTTACGCCCAAAAAAAAAATAAATGTTCATTTTTAGTAATGGAACCAATCTATCAACAATTTGAATCCGTTTTTATTAAATTTGCAGAACATTTCGTTTAAGATAATGTCAAAAATAATTTTTACATCTTCTAAAAACACCAGTCAACACGACTAGTGCAAAAATGCAGAACCCAGATTCTGTTTACAATAGTATCTGTCGATGATAGAAAAGGTCTAGCAGGTATAATATTTAAGGTTCTTACATAAAAAAAAATACGCCAGGTGTTCACACAATGTGTGCACAATGCACATGTGGGATGCTTCAAAAGAGGCATCTCTCTATTTATAACAAACAATAAGAAATATTTTCTACGCATATATATTTTTTGAAATCTAAATCTATTAACATTGAACGGATATTACTTAATTTATATACAGAATCGACGATGTTCTAATGTTTTTTTTATATTCATTCATCACTGTGATGTTTATTGACCTCAATTAGTTCAACAACTGCTGAAGCTATTGAGACATATTTGGTATCATGATTGAACCAAAAATAGATCTCGTGAAAAATCTCATAAAATGGGCGGAAAAAAAATATTTGCATAGAAAATTATGATTGTGAGATCTGTATACGGACAACAAGTCATCAAGAAACAAGCGGCGATTATGGAAAAACATTAAAACGCCGTCGTTAATTGGCGGATATTACATCTTTGGAAAGAATCGCCATGTTTTCAGAGTTTAAAAATTATGAGGTTAACAGCGTATGACCTCCGCTATTGTTGGAACTATGAGATAAAATTCACATTATGACACACGATCGTTTATATCAAAGTGAAAATATGCCATGACTCATTTTTACCAAGATTTTTGATTCCTAGTTCAATTATTTAATTCGAGAACATATTGTTGTGGACAAATGTTGTGAATCACTGTCGACGTGAGAACAAAAACAAACGCCCGGAACCCCACAATTATTTTGAATCATGATCCGAATATTAAAACGCAATTTAATTCATTACGATATTATTTTCTTATTAATGTCAAATAAAAACATTATGACCAAGTTTTACCGGGTTATTGTCATTATACCGTGAAATTTCATCAAGTTTTTTTAGGCAATATTTGAAAGAATAACCGTCACAAAAACGTGTCCAGCGATGATATCACTCCCATACATTGGTGAAGTGACATGCAAGAGTACATGGCCACATGTGACGAGTTGTACGCTCATATAAATGAGTCAACACTATGCTTTTAATTAACTAAAAACCGTTAAAAACGTCTCCGTGCTGCTCTCTCAAGGTTGAATGATCTTGAATTCTGCACCACATTGACGATGAAAAAACGCATACGCTCTAAATATTTTGAATGGAATAGGTCCATATAAAATAATATCATCATCATCATCATCATCGGGAATAGAATGGATGAAGCAACGTTATAATTGAGTGTTTATGAAAACAGTAATCGTTGATCAGTTCGATCTATTTTCATCAATGAAAAAATAAACCGACTTATCTCGTTAATGATTCTTCGGAATACACTGTTTATGGCCAAATCAAATAAACACTTTTTTCATGCTATGTATTATCTGAAATAATATCATTAGAGTATCCATTGTCTTAAGTGATAACAGTAAAATATTTGCAATACTATAAATGGCGGGGAAATATTTCTTAGATTTATAATAAAAATTCCATTTTTTTTAATTAAAAACGTAATTACGTTAATCGAGGGATGTGTTTATTTACTGTCACGGAGGCTCGAAAACAACCGCGACATCCGAAGGGGTCTATTTATAATGGAAAATATACCCCAAACCTGTTAAATCAATAAGATATTGATGAATTCTATGAAGACTTTTTTAAAAAATGGATTATTCTAAGAATAAAAATAGTTATTCATAATTCATTTCATAATTTGGCTGATATTTTGAATTTTTTAACTAATCAATGTCCCGCCGCACACTGAGGACACGCCACCGATAGACTGACCGCCAAAATTCGTTTGGTACGTGTCACTAGTATACGTTTCACTCGCACTTGGTACATCGTTACCGATGCGAGCGAGAGAAAATATCGCGTCCGTGGCTACAGAAGCGAATATTGTTGTTTTTATTTTTTTTTCGTCAATGACTTTTTTAAACAAATACAAATAGTTTGTAATATATAGAATTCGTATTAAATAAAATTCGAGAAGAATCAAAAACTAGGAGTCCCATTGGCACGGCTAGGTTAATTTCAAATTTGGCATTGGTTCTTTGCCATTAATTGATATATATATTTGCAGATATAGACGACACGCTTTCAGTCAAAATGTAAAATATTTCAGGGGTCGCACAAGAAAGTAGGTTTCCTACCCCTGGTTTAATCGATATTTTAGATTTTTTAACTAATCAATATGACGCGTAAATGATACACGCACTCCGCTTTGTCCCGTCGCATGTATCAATCGCACTTGGCACATCGTACCAGATGCGAGCGAGAAAAACAATCGCGTCCATGGAAAGCGAATATTGTTGTTTTTATTTTTTTTGGCAATTGCGGACGTTAAAGGTCAATGATTATCCATACTATTTAATCTTTGGACTATTTTAGACAAATACACAAAGTTTGTGACATGTAGGATTTATATTAAAAGAGTTATTCGAGAAAAATCAAAAATTTAGGGTTCCCAAGAGACCTCATCGCCACGACTAGGTTAAAAATAACGATTCAATGTTTGTATCTAAACCACGAAAGTTAAAAAATCCGTCTACAATCAACCCTTCTATAACGCTTCCTTCAATAGAGCGGCGTGTGCGATAATCCCTCCTGTAGTGATTCTTTCTTGATCGCCGTTTTCCATAAAACGCTAAATTTTCAAGGTCAAATTAGATATTTCGTAACTATGTGATACATTGCCGCCCGAAACAAAGGTCAATACCCTTTGGTTGCCAATAAAATAGAACAGGTAATTTTAAATATGCGAATGTGAAAATGTTCGATGAATTGATTTCGATTAATTTATAACATACAATTAAATAATCCCAAATTTCGTATGGGTGCCTAGTCATTTATAGGGCGGGTATTTATGACGTGGTCCCTAAATCGGCGCTATATAAGGGTCAATAAAAAAAGCAATTAACGACATATAATCAATTACACATGTTATTGCATTTTTTTGTATTTAAATTCAAGTTCAACTGACACACGGACACATGTTTCCACTGTTCCAGATGTTGAATACCTTTTTCATGCAGAAATTCTGACATCAAAAAGGAGAGGATGATTTTTGATATTTGTTTTTATCTATTCTGTATTAAAAAGTTGGTCAAATTGAATGTTTTATCATGTTTGTTTTCTTAAAACCTGTTGCATAATATTGACAGATTTGACATACACAACTTCTCCCCCAACCCCTCAGTAACTCTACGGTTCCCATCGTGTTTATGGGGTATTAAAATGCGTAGTATTTACATGCATTCACATATTCAGGGGCTGATGTATTGTTTTTTTTTATGTGCGAGTGGTTTCGAAACGACAAAAGTAAAGTAAGTGGCGTGCGGAGGAAGCGAACAATCGAAACCACTCCGTAACAACATTATTGTGTCTGAGTGTACTGAACTGTCAAATAAAACAAGAGTGGGTCGGGACCCACACTCCGGCACTCGTGAGCCAATTGACACCAGGGTAATTATCACTGGGTTACTGCTAGGTCACCACGCCACCGGCGACGGATCCACTGGACCAAAACTCCGCTGAATCATACTACAATCGAAACGATAATGTAGGGAATGACTTGTACACATGCGATCGACGCCTCGAATAGAGAAAAGACGTAGAGAGATCGTTGTGCTCGACTCGGATGTCATAATTGTATACTGCAGCCTAATGATCCAGGGACGATGGCAGGAAATTCGTTATTTTTTTTAAACACGGTGATTTCTACCCCTACGGATTTCCTCCGTGTGAATGAAAGTGAACAACATCCGGACCAAACTGATATCCGATCCAGCTTCATTTTAAACACAATATGACAATAATAGTTATGAGTAATAAAACTGATTTGAATATTAATCGAAACAAATGAATGATGGATCGCCATTTTGTATCAATTGTCAAACGTTGATGATCAAACAAATGAAATCAGAGTCGCCATCTTGTTGAGCGAAAAATTATGGCATGGATTCATATTAGGTTTGAAACAATCGAGATCGGTTTTATTATTTTATTATAAAACATTTAGCTAACGTCATTTATCACAAATGCAAACACATATTGAATAATTGTATTAATAATATAAAACAGAAGAATTGCAAATCGCCATCTTGTTTAAATACACGCACCAATCAAATGCTTTTAATTAGAACATAACAACGTTTATAGCGTCCGTCATTTACGTCTTATTTATTATCTAAAATAAAATAATAAAGTAGCGATATCGATGAAGGATATAAGTAATTTGGTATAAAAACACTATTTTAAACATATGTATTTATTATTTAAGCCAATTAGTACAAGTACAAGCATACGAGTGCGCAGGATGTTTCGTTAATATTAAACGTTTTAGGCCATAACAACTTTTTTAGTGTCCATCTCTCTTTTGAATCGTTCAATAATTATTTAAAAATACAGATGATTGATTTAACAATGCGGTTAATATTTAGTCGTAACGGATTAGTTTATGCTTTATTCGACGTATATTCATCAAAGAGTTCATGAAAATGATAACAGCGTAGATTTAAATATTATATTGCGGCATTGTGGTTATATATAACGGAAAGATAATTTTCTATATTTCTTTCAAAGCAGATGGAATAAAATACATAATGGAAGATAGTTTATAATTTCCAGCTCGAATTTTGGCGTCTTGCCTAAAATTTCACGCGTTTATTCACGATAAATCCCGACGAGGAAGTGAACAACCTCTGGAATGCATAAAACTTCCAACGCAGACGGGTCCGATCGCGGATTTTGAAACAAAAATCCATTGAAAACGCAAGATTTTGTCCTATTCTAGACATTTTTCTACGGATGTTGCAATTATTAATAGCCGACAGTGATTTCAGCTCGTAACTATATAAACTCTGTATGGAGTTTATTTTGGGAGCCGATCCCCTTGCTTTGTTCATCTGACGCAGTGCTCTTAATCTCCAGCAGCGTCGTTAACAAATCTTTCACACATGCATTCTTCAAATCTAAAAAAAAATATATGAAAACAGGCGGTATTGATCTTCAGAGTTTCAGACGGTAACCGAACTTGAACTCTGAACCTGAAGAGAATCCATAATTTTCATGAACTTGAACCCGAGGTTTACGAGATCCGCTTCTTCCATATTCATCTGACAACGTCTGCACACCTGCCAATAAAGCAGCGAGAATCATAAAGTTATATTGTAATGGATTAGAAGCAATGCGGGCTACCATGTACACAAGATCAAATGGGGTCTAATAACCTCCATCGGGTCAAATAACACAATTGATACTGATAATTCAACAATTGTAGACGCACTTGAACAATAAACAATCAAAAATAATTCGTAATATATAAAAAAAATTAAGATAACGAAGAAATGCATATAGAATATACCAATATTTTGAATTTAATCGCGGCCTATCTCATGATATCTTATCGCCGTTGAGTAATTCCATGATTATCTCATCAAATTGAGTCTGATTCTGTATATCAAACGTATACACAACCAGGTGAGCGCAATAAGATTCATTCATATGTCAAGAAAATCCATTTGAATAAATCTAAATGATCGACATGCTTTCTGCATCCGCCGGACAGAGACAAAACTCGGTTCTATACATATTTTTACAGTAAATCAATCTAATCGATCTGATGAATCTCAATTTTAGCCGTCTGTTTCAGCACGACGTGTTTATGAAACGTGTCGAATATTCTGGCAATGAATATAATATTGAGACGTTCAATCGCTAATCCCGAGATATTTTTTAATTCGTCACGCACACTCGTCAGCAAACGCATACGTTCACAGTGCCAGTGTATACTAATGGGAAGAAGCCATCATGCGGTTTTCTTATCTAAAATATAGACGTAATTATTGAGAGTGCCATGCGGTAATATCATTAAAAAATATGTATATTTTAAATGTTCGTTCATAACTATGACGGAATATTTGTGTCTTGACAAAACGTCGCATTTTCAAATGAAAATTCAGCTCAAATAAATATATATCATCATCATTTGCAAGCCACAGGGCTCTCACTGGCTGAGGGCATGGGCCTTACCAAACTCTCGAGTGCAATCTTCCTAAATCTGAGTCTCACACGTGACGTGAGGACTCCCCTTTCGTGTCCATACCGCGGAGACCTAAGCTGTCTTGGTATGCTTGGTGTAGAGAAAGAGCGTTGTCTGCTTGTCAGCGCTACCAGCGTCGGGTATCGGGTGAATGCGGGCAGGTAGCGGAGTGCGGGAGGGGTCTCACCGCTAAGGAGCCGTGTCGCGCTGCGACTTGGTGCAGTCATACTGACTCGCGGCATTTTTGAGCCACGTGCCGCTTGTCACTTATTTTCATCATTTGCCAGCCACGAGGCTCTCACTCGCTGAGGGCATGGGCCTTACTAAACTCTCGTATGGTAGCTGAGGCCAAAGGAACCTGAGTCTCACACGTGACGTGAGGGCTCCCCTTTCGTGTCCATACCGCGGGGACCCGAGCCGTCTTGGTATACGGTTTATTGCAAAGAGTTTCCCTCTCTTGGCCATTGCTGGCATTGGACGTACATCTTCTACCTTGTTGGTATCGGATTTTACCCTCTCGACTGTGTCCAGGCAAGTAGGAGGGGGTTTGTCTCGGTATTCGTTTATTCTCTTCTCTAAGGCGTTATCTGCTTATGAGTCACAAGTGACAAGTAGCGAGCAACCACACACATACGCACATCTGAGTCCAAAATGAGTCTCAAGTAGCAAGTAGCAAGTGATTATTAACCCTGTCGCGCAATAGCAATCATTTCATCATGGGAAAGACCTCCTCAGATAGGGGTACCTTAGAAAGAAGGAAGAGGAGCGAAAGTATCGAGCCTTGACCAATTTTTGGTCAACAGATTAGGGTTTTCCTTCCCAGGGTATACTGGCTCTGTGGTGAGAAATCCGTTAGAGACCAGATTTGTTTATGCACATAAGGATACGTGTACACATACATGTGCATATTTATTCAGGGGTGCACTTTTTCAGTATTTATCAAAGTTTTCTTGGGTTTTTAGTCAACCCCATGCAGGATTATGTTGACTATAATATACAAATTGTTTATAATATATCAATTATTAATTATATATTCTCTTCCGAAAGCTACAGCTTTTTTACGTCTTTCTAATAATTTTAATATCTAAGATTTGCATGAAAAATTTACATCGAGACCCGTTTACGCTTCTTAGATATTCTTAAAATGCTACATTGATATAAATAAATGGTAATTCGATGCAGGAAGTTGCGGAGGTTTATAATAGCGCCGTTATTATCTGGCCATATTTAAGAATTTTATAATGAATAACCCCTTTACAATTCCATCATACATACAAAGGAACCTTTTGACGTTAGGTTCATTTTCGGCGTTCCTAGTGGTATTGGTTTGAGTATATAACCCACTTCTCATCCCCTGTCACAAGATGTCCAAGAAATGTTGTATTTTCTTCTAATTGTATTAATTCTTTCATCACTTAAATGATGCGGTATCCACACACCCTGTTTATGAACCTTGCCGATTATTTTTAAAGGTTTTTGCACTCTAGAACAAGATTATCTAACTGTATCTGCTAATTATAGAATAGATTTGGACGAATTTGCCTCAACTTCAATCTGTAACACCTCATTGTAACACCTCTCACTTCGAGGTATATTTTTTAAGTCATAATTACAAAAATCTACAGTTCCTCGAATAGATATTACATATTTATAAGAGAAGAGGACGTCTGAAGAAGTTAATGATGTAGAAGGAATGATAATAAGAGAATTCCCTCCGACGGTGGCAGTTCTTCGGACCGCTGAATCGAACGAAGAACTGGAGGAGGATCGCCCAGTGAAGAATCGTCACGGTCACGCAACTCAGTCATGCGTTATCGACGATTAAGAAGCTAAAAATGACGACGTTTGTGGATAATGCATTAAACCAGAAGTTGAAAAAACTACGACTTTTCACACGGCCCATTTTATTTAAAAACT
>JAGXCT010036878.1:31694-57215 GCA_022495035.1 Philopotamus ludificatus | reverse complement strand
TTTAAAGAATCTCGCGCATGTACGTCATGCGCCCCGCACTGAAAGGGTTAAGGGTAAAGTGTCGAAACCAGAACTTGACGAAGGACATAGTATCAGACATTTTATACTACTTATCTTCGATCAGGGCTTGAATGACAGCAAAGCCAACAGAGTTAATAAATAAATTTGTGGTGAAGTGCTGGCAGCACGTATATGACATTTTATGTTTTAAAGGTTCAAATCGGATGATAGAAATAAAAAAGATGTACCTGATTCTGGACGACCTTCTAAATTAGATGACATATTGAAGTCCCCTGTCGAGCCCCATCGGAAAAACAAATAACATAGAAATTTGGACACTGCATGCATTATCCAAAGATAAATAAAAAGAGAGGAGAAACACATGCAATTCTTTGTTGTCGAGGCAAAGAATTCGAGCCTTTTTACACCGAATTGTAACTGGAAATGAAAAATGGTTCATTTACAATAACATAAGTCGAAAAACGCAAAGAAACTACCGCTCCCACCCCTAAGCCGGGTATAACACTCCGAAAAGTTCTTTTGTGTTATGAAGTTTTAAAATCGGGTTAAACAATTACTGCTAAATCAAACGTCCTATTTCATTCAACAAATTTCCTATGGGGCGACTCGCAGTTAGCATAGCAGTGCCGATGGGGTCTATTTGGGACCCCAAGTTTTTGATTTTTATCGAATAACCCTTTTAATATAAATCCTATATGTCACAAATAGTTTTTGTACAGTCTAAAAAAGTCTAAAGAATAAATATTATAAATAAACATTGTTCAAAAATAAAAACAACAATGTTTGCTGCTGTTGCCACGCGCGCAATGTTTTTTCTCGCTTGCATCTGGTCCGATGTGCCGAGGACGAGTGACACGTGCTGAGAGAGCTCAGTCTGTGGTGAGATGTCAGTGTCATTTACCTGCCCCATGTGAGTGTGTCATTTACCCGTCGTATTGATTAGTTAAAAAATCTAAAATATCAACCAAATTATGAAGCATTTCATGAATAACTATTTTTATTCTTAGAATAATCCATTTATAAAATTCATTTCATTTATAAAACAATTTATAAAACTTTCTTGTTAAATTTTTCCAAATTTAACAAAAATGCACAAAAACTGTCACAAACGCGAAGACAAAATATTTTTTTGTCTTCGTCTTTTTGAAAGGTGTATTTAAAAAAATCCTAAACCACAAAATATTTCGATTCAATGATTTTGATTCGATTCACTTGCCCAAAATCTCTTCGAGACAAGAAAAATGTATCCTACTGATAAGAAAATATTTAAAAAAAGAAAACGTTATAACAGATACAGCAGATCAAAGCGCATAGTATCGGCTGACGAAAAAACAAAAGATTGTGACAGTGAAACATCTATTCATAGAAATGTTTTAAATTCTTAAATGATGTTTAGCTCAGAGCAAATATTAAGCATTAAAGCACTTATCGTAGAATTCGGGTTCCCTGTGTAGGCAATGTGTTAACAGAAAGGAAATGATTCACTTCATTTTTGGCACTATAAAAAAACATTTCATCTCTAAAATATTTATTAAACAAATGATAAAATTATAAAAGAAATATAACATATTAAAAATAAAGATTAACTATAAAATACTTTTCACAAATTATCACAATTTTATAAATTGAGGAGTGAAGGAGATAAACACTTAATCGTCGGCTGGCGTATACACCCATCCCTCGCTTAACACGGAAGATAGGTTCTGCTAGATCACCGTGCCAAAGCGTTTAGGCTAACAAATGTATTAAAAAATGAGAGTTTCATTTTTAAAACATGTTCAAATAGGTAGATAGAACTGAAAAATTTATTGAAAAAATTATGAACATAGAAAAAAAGATATTTATTTCGGCATACCATTTTTTTTACATTTAAAATGGACACGCCCAGATAATTCTAGCCAGTTATTATTTCTGGAAAGTCCTGTGAGCCGCAAAATTCCAGCGCACGCCTACAAAGCACTGTTCTAAAACTATTCTTTGAAACCGTGCTAAAGTGAAACCGTGTTAAGCGAGTATCGTGTTAAGCGAGGGATAGGTGTACTTTCATTATTATTCAAAATTAGCTGTTATGAATTTTGAGTCAAATCTGTTTGCACCACCATTACTTGCCCAATAGATTAAAAACATTTGAGTTGAATCTTATTTCATCGATAACAAGGATCAATTTGTCACTAAGAACTTTTAAGTACATAGATGACTTCATCCAAACAAGGAAAATATATCCGAAATAGAAGGAAAATTCAAATTCTGGTATACACAAAAATTGCCTGTGTTGTGTATAGGGTTTTCATTCAATATTGCCGATGATTAAATGTTAATTTAATTATAAGTGTAAACAATCTCATAATAATTTAAAATATATTGAGAATGCAAAAATTCCCATTTTTTTTATTATCATAGTAAAATTATTGATAAAAACTGCATTTGAATGGTTATAACATTGTGCAACTTATATTATTATAATATACCGCTATGCATTATGAGTTTTATATAAAATAATTATCACTTTTTTGTGAAAATCACATTTGGCATTATGCTAAACGTTTAAGTTAACATCAACTATCCTCCACAACATTACAAATTAATCCCTTATCGAGTTCTTCCCATTGATTGGGACTTTGCAGAAAATATTTTTTCATTGCGGTACAAAATCTCACTTTGTATTGTTCGGGAGAAACAATAGTCGGCAGACCGGAGCCCAAGCCCTTCTTTACAATGTGTTCCAATTTCTTATCCCAAGTAAATGTCCTTATGTAATCTGAAAAACAACATATCAATACAATGTACAACATTCGTATATTATTATTATTAATTATTATTTAAGTGGCATATTAACCCTGAGGCGGGTCTTTGCCACCTGGAGGCAACCTCCGTCGCAACCGTGATGTCATGACTGCGACGGACGTTCTCCAGGTTATCTTAGCTCTTCGAATACGGGTCAGGTTAAGCCAGCCAAACCGGGAACCGAGCTAGCCAGCGTTTGGATTGTAACAATAATAATCGAACGAAGTAGGGCCAATTCGTAATTAATTTACGGTCTGATCGGGTGCTACGGGCACCTCCAGCAGCACACATGTCACTGAATTGGCCTGGATAGCGGCCTAGCTCCTCCGTAGAATCCACAAAACTATGATTGTGCCCAACCGCTATCGCCACCACGTCTGATTCCGACACGCGACAACACTCAACTCATATAATATTTGTTATCATAAATTCATACCTATGATTCCTAAAACAAGTTCGTGTTTCTCTTCATCCAATCCTACTAAAAGTGAATAATCCATAACGTGATGCAATGATAGAAACGACGTATCCCGATCAATGGCAGCCCACAGAACGCTTGTCGAATGTGATTGCAAATACAACGGATCTTCCCATCTCGCTAAATCAAATAAATTCGTTAAAAGTGGATCATAATAACACAAATATTGATAAAATTCGTACTTACAGTGTAATAAATTTTCATCGAGGAGTACGACATCAGGTGCGCCCGGTTCGGCAAGCCGATTCCTCTCCGCTCCCTTCAAATCGAAACGTCTCAACAGATCTGCTCGTCCGTGCCATAGATTTTCCATTACTAATACGCCTCCACCTATTCCTTCCACTCCGCTCACTCGATAGACGCCAAAGATTCGTGCTTAAAACAGAATGTAACGATCGTAATCGATTTCAATCAAATATATTAATTAAAAAATTAAAGAACTGTAGAGCCCCTGCCTTGGATAAAATACAAGCCGAGCTGATGAAATGCGGCGGTAGTACACTGAGTTAATGTATTCACAGCCTGATGAACACGTTTGGCAGGAAGAAACGATTCCAACAGAGTAGATGCTCGGAATCGCGTGTCCACTGCATAAGAATGGCGACATAATGGACTGCTTCAACCATAGGGAAATAATTGTACAACACCGTGTATAAAATGTTTTCGAATTTACAATACCAAAGACTGGCTAAATATATAGAAAAAGAAATAGGGGAATATCAGTGCAGATTCCGTCCCAGAAGGTCAACAACGAACCAAATTTTCTCTTTACAGCAGATTTCAGAAAAAACACGAGAATTCAAAATTGACACAGTGATGCTCCAGCATAATTATTGTTTAAGATAGCATTCGAAGATGTAATAAGAGACTCTGGCATGGAAACATCTGGTACCATCCTTAATAAATCAGTGCAGCTTCTTGCCTATGCGGACAACATAGACATTGTGGCTAGATCTCGGGTGGCTCTCGAAGATGCATTCCAGCGATAATGAGAATGGCATTGGCATGGGACTAAGGATCAATAGACCAAGATAAAAAACATACCCTTATGCCAAGGATGAACCCTTGAACCCCGGAGTCGAAGAGTACAGCTTCGAGGCCATTCAGGAATTCACATATCTTAGCTCATTTATTACAAATAACAATGAAGCAAAGAACGAAGAAGAACCGTGCCGGCAAACCAGTGCTACTTTGAACTTATATAGCATATACGGTTGAGATTCATCTCAAAAAAGACTAAAGTCAAGCTCTACATGACCCTCATCAGGATCTGAATGTTCGGATTCGACAAAACATGATGGGCAACAACTAGATATCGTGGAGAAGAGAATTCTGAGACGAATATTTGGAGCCGTATTTAACGACGGGGAATGGCATCATACCGGTCACAGGTGTCATTAGTTGTCGTCAGCCACCGAAATGGTTTATGTTTAACAAGACATCCTGTCCTCTGAGGAAAGGAAGACTGAGGCTGAGGTGGTTGGACTGCGTACATAGGAATACTGCATCATTAAAACATACCGGAAGATGGAGCAACGTAGCGGCAGACCAGATAAAATGGACCAGGGCTCTACAATAGGGCTGTTGATGATGATGATACTTATTAATAATTAATATTTTACCTAATAATGTTGGCAAATTATTTTTATGGCACGTTTGAATGTAATTGAAGTAATGTGGTGCCAACTCAATGAATAATTGCAGCTCGAGCTTCGACATTTCTTTCAAAATATAACGATCATCTAAAATATGATAAATAATTAAAATACGTCGGTTTAATGTAAAGCATTAAATTGCTGACCTTTGGTTTTACAAAACGTCGAGCCGGACTTTCCCCCCCTCGCCGCCCAGGGTACACAGCGGGACAGGGACCTAATGAATCCTTCCTCGACGTCGCTCAGCTCTATAAAACCGTTGCCTAGCTTTCCCTGACTATCTCTCGATGCTCGCTTCATTTTATCATCGGATAATTTCTTTAAACTCATAATCGGAGAAGCTTCTACACTATAACAACCCTCTCTGTCACTCGTCATCACAGAATGTTTAACGCCGTCATTATCCGCAGACTCGTTTAAGGTGTCCGACTTAGAATCTTTGTTTGATTCATCCGCAGTTTGCTTCAGATCGAAATCATTTTTTATGTTCGGATTGGATTTTAGCGGACAGAGAAACAGTGCACGCAATTTCAAAAATTGTTTCGGATGATATATGCTGCAAAATAATCCGTCCTGAAATATTTAAACGATTGAATATTACAATATAGCGAATATATAATAGATTATTTATTACTTGTAGTTGAACGTCGATATGTTCGTTTGTTTTGGAATGTTTTGATTTGCCGTCCGTTTCCAATTTCTCTCTTGAACTTCCGATATCTTTATCGTCTAAATCCGAACCGATGCTAAAATTAAATCAAACGTGAGTTCATGTAGATTTTTTATTTTAAAATATTATGATTACCCTTTGGTTTGAAACAAGGCATACAATTGTTGATGATAATGAGATGAGGATAATGCTGCGGCAACCAGCGAACTAATTTCTCCTGCTCGTACAACTATCGGTACGACCCCGCCACAAAGCACAACACCATTCTAAAAAATGATAACTTTTAATTATCATTTTTAAAAAATTGTATATAACCAATCGTAATTTAATATAAACGTTTGTTTATTTACTTGAAGTGCTCGATGTGAATTATTGAGAAACTGCAATAAAATAGCACGAAGTCCCTTACGATCTCCTTTATCTTCTTCTTCTTCCACTGCAATTAATAATTTAATTAAAAAAATATGCATTGAATTATATATGCAAATATATAATAAATACTTCACCTGCATTTTCTACTTCCACTGAATTAGTCAAAACAACTTTGTTTTCTGCAAAAATATATTTTAAATTCAACGAAAGAAAAATTTAATTAAATTAATATTAAAAAACTAACCTCCAGCGCAATCAGAAGCATTATAATCGGTTACGATGTTATCATCGTGTTCAGTTTTTTGTTCAAATTTTCCTTCAACTGTAATAACAAAAATATTTATGTTAATCTAATTTAATTTATTTAATTCAATTTAATGACGTTTAACGGACCGATGTTATCTTGAGTGATTTTAAACCCTACTTTGGCATTCGTCTGCGCGGTCAATTTATCCATTGCTTCTTGTATAATCTTTTCACCGATAACAACGGCATCGGATATATTCCATAACCATCTCACAATCCCTATTATAATAAAATATGCAATGATTAATATTCATCTAAAATGGTAATAATAAAAATAATATTTCACCTGCACTGTTGCATTGTTCTTGCAGACTCAGCGATGTGAGATTTAACTGAATTTGTTCGATATGCTGTTTGAATACTGCGTGTTCCTTCTCTTGTTCTCCGTCTCCGATATTTCCGAAAGCTTCATGTCCTGCACGAGACAATTAAATCATAAAATAACACTATCAGAAACGAGAAAAATCAAACCTTACCTTTTAATACAAGATCGTTTACTTGATTAATAAGAAAATCGCGCAAACATCGGGTATTATAATGCGTTGCAATACTGGACGGCGGTAAACATATTTCCCATAATTTTATTTTATTATATCTATAAAAATAAAATTATAAATTAAGTAAATATATAATTTATATGCATATTTTTAACACTTAATCGGCCGGAATCCGATTAATATGCTTTCCGAGCCAATCTTTATCGGCTGCATAATTATTTATTTAAATACATACGTTAATGAAATTTATGGACAGTATACTAGAGTTTGGGTGCTCTCCGGAGGGAGGATGATATTCCGATATATCTTATTGAATGTGGCGGCAACGCTCCATTATGGAAAATGTATGATCTCGTGGTAGCTGTATGGTGCCACGAATCCACGAAGATCTTATGGAACGTCTTGTTCCTTACGCGGAGGTCCTCATTGAAAACTACTTTAGAAACTTCAGACCGGGCAGATTCACGGACCAGTTCTTCAACATCAAACAATTGATCAAGAAGTCCTATAAGTATGGCATTTATTTTCACTCCATATTTGTTGACTTTCATCAGACGTACGTCCGTCCATATAGAAAAATTATGGAGTGCCAATAACAAACTTGGCCTCTCAAAAAAACTTATTAACCTGACAAGGATGTGCGTTTTGGGCGGTGAGCAGGATAAGAACAGTTGGGGCTTTGTCGCAGCCGTTCGCAGTTTCCAGGGTAATGAGACGAGGGAATGCTATATCCCCAATATTATTATGAATGCCAATCCTTGGAGGGAGATGTTGGCATTGTCGGCCGCTCTTAGAATGAGGTTGTCGAGTTGCTCAGTGCTTTCACGACAGCGGCCTCCAACTGGGGTCTGGAGGTAAATTGGTCCAAGTGCAAATATATGATGGTTTTGCGATCAGGCAGAGAGAGGACCTCAGTGGATGTAGGGTCCGGATCTATTAAGTGGGTTAAATAATTTAAGTAGCTGGACACCACAATCACTGAGAACAATTCTGAAAGTACAGAAATCTCTACCTGTATACAAAAAGCGAATCGGTACTATTTTGCCCTGTCTGATTTACTGGGGAATAGGTTGCTCTTGAGGCGAAATAAACTGAAAAATTAATAATACTATTATTCGCTCAGTGGTAACCTATGCATGCGGGTAATGATCTCTGGCAAGCTGGGACATGCATCATCTTGATCAGTTCGAGAGAAAAGACAGATTTTCAGATTGTGTCCGGACGAGGCTAGTCCGGATGATGGAGGATACCCAAGACCGGTAGGAAAAGCGTAATACCTTTCAGGTGGCAAGGACTCGTTTCGGGTCAGGGGCTACTTAAATAATGAATAAAATAATACTAGGGAATGTCTTGGATTTAAGAACACACACTTTTCCAGTTTTTTTTTGAAACGTTGACACATACATTTTATAATACCGAGATGACTGTGCTTACCTAAAACATGCTGTAGAATTGCCATATGCAAAATAATGAGAATAATTTTGATTAAGTGAATGCTGACAAGAGAGATTTCTTATATAACGCGGTGCATTGAATCTCATTTCCAAATATTTTGCTAATGACACGGCCAATGAAACCGGTCTTAAGTATGAGCTGCTTCCGGCTCTTTCTCCACAGATTAAACAGCGACACCACCACATCACATTCTAATAATAAAAATACAATTATTTTAAAAATCAATTATCACATTTGTTAAATTGATTAAAATAGATTACCTGTTTCACGTCTTCGTCTTGTATTAATCGTGAGCCTGCCGTCGAAGTCGATGAATCAACATACACGCAAGTTACCGTCACACATCCATCTCCGTGCACAAACCTAAAAATAAATATAAAATATTATTCATTTGTGCAAATTTAATTTAATCGAATATATGCGTACTTTCTGACGTGTTGTATAAGCGGGGTTTGGCATGTCGGCGAAGGACACACATATTGTTGACCGAAACAATGCCTCTCTAGAAATTGACCCAAAGATACGTCATTACTTCCATATAATTCCATCCGAACGATTCTTAAAACAATATATTTTAATTATAAACACATATTTTTCAATTGATTTTATTTGTGTGGAATGATTATTACGAAGGGTTGATGCAGAAATCGGGCGCATTCGAAGATCGCGAACTATAGCTGCAAAAAAGTAAATACATCCTTTGATGGCACTCAGGATCGAGAGGATCGTTATTGTTTGCAGTCTTCACAATGTCTACAGCTACGTCGTGTTTACTTTCAACGTTCTTTGTGAATTTTTTTTTCGAGAAGTCATCTGAAAATCAAAAATTTAAATATTGCGATGTTGATTGATATGGTTAAGTAGATAAAAAAAATTACCGTGTTGCAATCGTCCACCGACAGCTCGATAATGAGCAAGTAATCGACGTACATCCATTTCTTCAGCATTGTGCACTAATGCCTTTTCAACAAACGGATGCGGATCCTACAAGTAAAAATAAAAAATATATTATTCAATTCTTTTGTTTTAATTTTGAATATTTAACAAAATAATACCTTCAAATTAAAATCCTTGCATTCGGTTTTCGTACTTTGTTTTCTAAATTTGTTCGTAGTCTTCGGAGTAGAAGGCGCTATTACCGTCGGAGGAGGATATAAAGGAGTACAAAAATAATGTCTCAAAGGTGAACATCGGCCCAGTTCACTTTCTAAATACGGTGCACATATACGAACATGCGGAGACATGGAAAGAACTGCTTCATCGGCGCTCCAACTGCATCATACATCAATTAATAAAATGTGAAATACATTGAATAAAATATATTGCTATGTACCGATTCCTTAATGTATCGACTTGTGGTTCGTATACGGTAGTTTTCGGTGCAGCGATAAATACATCATCATCGATGGACATTTTTCTTGAACGCAATGGATCACTGAAATCGTTAACAGTAATCCCACAACTTAACAAAGGACCCTTTTCACTATCATTTTTTTTATATGTACCATCCGACTTATGAGGAAAATCTGACGTTAATGGATCCGTTATGGCAATTTTACTTAAAAAAATATATAATTAATATTCAATATAAATATGATTAATAAAATAATATTCATTAACTAACAGTTTAGAGTCTGTCACTGCCGACGTAGAATTTAATTTTGGATTAACAGCGGATTTAACATCATCATATTGCAATATTTGTTTGCATACCGGATTGGGAAGCACTATATTTTCGTCAACGTCACCTGACATAATGTCGTCGTTATTAATTTCGTTTTCTTTCTCCGGCGAATTATCTTTGGAGTTATCATTAAACATCAGCGAAGTACCGAACGTTGGAAGCGTGGCACACATATCTTTCAATAAGGAACTTTCTAATCGCCAATTATAAGCTGATAGCAAAACGAGACTCGTTACTTTTTTAACTCTGCCGAGCTCTTCTAACGTACCACCTCGTAGAATCATGCTACATCCGTTAAGATCTTGAGAATATCCTTCGAAAACCATTAATGTTTTACTGTCATCTAAAAATTACATAAAAATATAAAACGAGTCGATAAAACAAATTGCCGTGCTGTCTCCCGACACGATTAAGAAGCGCTGCCCAGTGCTATCAATCTCTCGCAATATAATTTTGTCATTAATTAGAAATCGTACTAATTAACTTACTGGATACCGACTAGAGAGTTAAGTGGTGTTAACCACAGAAGAAAGAAAAAAAAAACTAAACGGCAATTCGGCAATACCGCGGAGAAGTTACCAAATCCAGATAGTTCTCGGACCTCAACATTGCCACACTCACCCGGTGAACCTTCGATCCGTCTTCTGCAATTACGCAAAAGCGGCCATCATTGTATCGAACACATAATCCGAATGCATTATATAACAGCTTCCCACGGTATAGTTAAAATTTCGTAACCCGCGCCGGATGATATGATAATTTTTGGAATGAATCTTCAGTTTAATTGGCAGTCCGCGTGGGTTATGTAAATTCATCCGGCGGGAAAACTCGCCATTATTGTATTTCTAATTTATGTTTTGAGAAAAGCGATGCAGCGTACGAGCTATTATCTACATCCAGTGTATGGTCATTGTTAATTATTCCTGCGCGTACGTATACTTTAAAAAAAATGCCATAAAAACGTAGTGTGTGAACGAAATTCATAAATCGTACTTTCTATTAATTTTTCCGAGTGAAAATACGTCGCTGTGGTATATAAGACTTTACTGTAATAATATGGCGATAAATTTTTCTACACCGTCTACATGTTTTACAATTACAAAGGTGTTGGATTTATATTTACAATCAGACATTAATCACCCTGTAGGTAAAAACATCATAATAATCTTTTTAGAAGTCTACATTATGTCAATTTTCATTTGTTTTATGTATAGATGAAAATATAATATATTCGTTTATTTTTTTATGGCCGTTTGGAATACATGACATGGTTCCACTCTAGTTTAAGAGTCTCTTTATAGGACAATCGATTATATATAAAAGCAAAAATAAATGTTGTATTTCAGCTGGAAAATAATAACGTTGTATATGAAATAATAAATTGATTCGTATACAATTGCCATAATATGAGAAACATCTGAAATTCCCGATACAACTTGGCCACGCCAATGTCACGCGAACAATGTAAGCACAATGTCAATGTGAAAGTTCAATGAATATAAAATACCCACACAACGTACAAAATATGATTTATGAAAATTAGCATCTTGGAACGCACACATAATAAACGAGACACGTGTCAAACGTACCGAATTCCACGCCTTTGTTTCGCTAATCGAATTTTCCACGCCATTTTTACAGCCGTGAAAATTAACCAATAACCAATTTGCAACAACTCACTCTAAGCATTTCCCTATGAAATCGATGAACAGCGTGTCTTCGCATCTGATGACCACGGAGAGCAACTTTGATCCGGGTTTTCTCTTTCTGCCTTTGCTGTTGATCACGCATCTGGGATTTCCTTTCGAGTCTGAGAACAAAAATACCCGCCATGAACCTTTCGCAATTGTATTACTAATAATATATAACGGACGGGTAATGTACTGAAATTTCGTAATGTGTATAGATCAAGTGGGTCACCGGTTAATAGTGAAACAAGTGACTCACCGAAGAATAGTCTTCTGCGCGAGGCGGACACTATGACATCATCAGGTGGTAAGCCCAAGACTTCCATGATGCAAGCCAGTTGCTCCACCTCGTTTTCGCCTGGGAATAATGGATATCCAGTATACAGTTCGGCTAAGATGCATCCTGCAATAAAATATATAATATTAAAACATTAAAAAAAATAATTATATACAGTAATGTGCCCAAAGTTATGCGATAGATAGATCCGATGACAAATTCGTTTTAGTCGAATTTAAAGGAGTAACGATTTTTTAAAAAGTTAAATTGCAGCTCTTTATACATACAAAGTTATAAAAAAAATATTTCGAAGAATTTTTTTGTAGCAAGTTTATATTTTTTAATTCCTTCCTTTTTAGTTATAATGCGTTCTCTGCGCCGCAGACTGAGGACATGCCGAATTCTTCCGGCACGTGTCTAGTACGTTTCACTCACATTTAGTACATCGGACCGGATGCGAGCGAGAAAAAACATCGTGCCCGTGGAAACAGAAGCGACTATTTTTAAGACAAATACAAAAAGTTTGTGACATATAGGATTGGTATTGGATCTGAAGTGTCGGATACTTCCATGAGCTTTTGCTCACGCATCTCATTAAATTGTCAGTCAGCTCATGAATATGTGAATCCAACAGCTTGTTGACATCATCACTTCGAACTCTAATTTCCTGGCAATATTAACAAATTCTTTTACTACATGAGCGACATGATCAGTTTCTGTCCTTGTTCTGAAGTTTTTTTGAACACTTCATCTCAAGATTTTCCAATAATTCTTACGGCATCTAAAACATTGAATTGTTTCCAAACGTTTTTAACCGATATCTCACTGTTTTGCATCAAAGCGTCATGCTTTGATAACTCCGTCAGTTGAAACTGGCTGGTTGTGTTTGGAAGCAAAAATACGAGCAATAAATTGAGAGAGGTTTTAGCTTGCAATCCTTAACTCCATTCCCATTAATCAATCTTTAGAAATGTTTAAATCTTTCTTTACGTGCGATAACAATTTTTTTGGCAAACGAAAAAATCAAGAACCGCGCAAGTCAGGACATTACTGTATACAGAAGTTTCTACTTAATTGGGATACCGGTAATTTGAGCCAGGAATATAAAAAATATATAACTAGAAGATATTTACATCGGTTTTCTAGGACACGGTCCCATTTAGTAAACATTTGTAATTCAATATGGTTATGTTGTTAAATAATTATTTATAATTTTTGTTAAAGAAATATTCGGATCATGATGATATATCTAATTTTTTTAATTACTGTTATTATACGATAACTGTTTGTTACTATTTTTTTCATATTAATATATATATGCTTTTTTAGTTTTAATTTATAATTATTTTTTTTGAATAATTTAATTTAAGTTAAGAAAAAAAGCAAAATTATTTTTACAACTAGTTTATTTGGGAGAAAATTTTTGAATCCGATGTGTTCCAATTTAGTGGACTGTATACGCAAATAAAATAATTACCTAAGCTCCACATATCAATAGGTGCACCATATGATAATCCTAGAATCACTTCAGGGGATCTGTAGAACCTCGATTGGATATAAGTATATACTCGCTGGTGTGTGTAACATGAACTTCCAAAATCTATAACTTTAATTGAGCTGCTTCCGCGTTGTTTCAATAATATATTCTCCTAAAATAATAAAAATATATTTAAATCAGTATAATACAAGGAAAAGTTGGATATAATTTTATTATTTTATTTTGAAGTATACAAAAATTCGCCGCAACTTTAGCATTATTAATATACGAAATTTAAAATTCAGTATTCGGCGTAAGCGTTTTTTTTCATATAGCGTGACTACTGAAAATCACGCAAACTCAGCACAAAAATTGAGTGTATGCTTATTTATAAAAAAAATACTTTTAATAAACAAATATGATAAATCAAATATCTATAGATATAAAAAATAATAAAAGGGATATACATAGATAAATTTTGGTCATGCACATGAATAATATATTTTGACCCAGGGTTGAAATGTTATTTTAGGACATAAAGACCAAAGCAATATAGGATAGCGTGAAAGAATTTCCTTTTGTGTTTTGAAGTATCATTGAATGCGACAGAGTGAAAAGAGATATGTATGTAGAGAATCATAAGAATTCGGTGAAAATTTACATCCAATCACTAATAGAAGGGTTGAAATACTTAACGGTAAGCCTATATAAGCGTAATTTTATTTACAATACGGCAATAGACATAAAAAATAATTTATTATATACAAAAAAATAATTTATTACGTTAATAGCAATAATAGAATAGATACTTAGTATCTCTCATTTCCGCATATTACGAAAACAACGGAAATAATCATTCGCGCTCGTCCGTATCTCAATTTTTCCATTAATCACAGTATGTATTAGTACGATTCTCGAAAATCAAAAACGAAAATCATTAGGAACTAATACTTAGCAAATTCAATGGAATTTTCAGTAGCGTTATTATTATAGTGTTAAATTAAAACGAATTGTATTGCCGAAAAGATGTATCACGCTTATACGCGATTATTTTCATTCCCGATTTCGTAATGTAATTCAAGTATAACGGCCGCAATTTATTTGTTTTATGGCCAAATTATTTTATGAAAGTTATTGCGGATTACGTAATGAATTTCGCACGTTTTGGCGACATTACTTACCGGTTTCAGGTCGCAGTGGATGATATTTTCCGCCTGCAACAACCGCAGACACTTCAGCAGAGAATTGGAAAATCTTCTTATAAGGCTGAGGCTGAATCCTTGATAATTATTTTTCTTGATGAGCTCGTACAGATTAATGCTGTAACAAAATATAATTAGAAAACACTTGTTACTGACGAAAAATACTATGATTATATTTGACGGGGGAAGTAAACGGCGCAGGGCAACAACCTTTTTAGGCAAATTGAAAATGTCAATCCACCCCCCTATACATTAACGAAGCCGAGAATAACGCGGAGGTGTTAGTTAATTACATTCGGCTTGGTTATCAATCAACTGGGGAGAATTTTGCGATTTTTTTCGAGAAAAATTAAAATATTTTAATACGCGTTCGGCACGCTAGTAACACCTGAACGCTCTTAACCGCCAACCTTGTCAGACACAAATATTTTGAAAAATATTTCAGATTCTTTATAATGAAAATTCCCGCGGGGGCCTCATTATAATTCAGACAAAATTCCTGGTACCATATGTTAAGTTAAACCACGATGAAAAGCAAAATAATATAAATGAGAATTTAATGAATGGCACAGGATGTTGTAAAAATATTAGGAAAAATTATTTTAAGACGAAAATATAGATAAAAAAGTTTTGTTTTATTCCAAAATACACTCATCTTCATTTTCTAAAATGCTTTTCCATCTAACTGTAAAATTTACAAAGCCCCTCTTCTAAAATTCACCTGTTCGTGATACCCTCTTTCACCCTCTAGTACAGTTCTGAACTCGTCTACAGGATTTATATTTTTTTCGTCTATGATTTTGAAAACTGTGAAATAAACAATAATCAGAAAGGGCAACGTTTTCTATTTGAATCGCTCACAGTATGTGGCCAAATATTATCATGGTCGAGGAACAAATACCTTTCGGCTTGAAACCAAAGAAAACCAAATTTTGCCTTTTAGCGCTGGTTTAGCAGTAGTTCTCTTTGGTTTGGGTTTGAAAGAAAATTTGACTAAATCTTTCATATCCCAGCAAACACCTTTTTTAACCTGTGGTTTCTTGTCTTTCCTTTTCCTCTGTCCCCAGCGCTCGTTGTTTTTATATACAACCCATTTTTTTCGTCTTCTTGGTCTTTTAACATTCGAAGATGTAGAGCGGTGCTCCTTTTCTCCTTCGTCGGCAATTTTTTCCGTCACTAGTCAGTATTAGGTCAAAAAAAAAATTCATTCCTGAGACGTTAGTGCAAAGAAGAGTAGCATACTTTTACTCTCTGTATCCCAACTTGTTCTAGAGATGGTTGATCGATGAATGATTGTATACTTTTCTGCTAATTCCTTAACAGTTACGATGGGATTTTGTTCCACCAAGACTTATAGGATGTTCTTCTTGAGAACTATAGATCTTCCAAGATAAGACTCGTCTTCTATATTATAGTTTTAGGGTCGAAATTCTGAAACCATCGTCGATACTGGTTTGCGCTTATTATTTGATCCTCATAGTTGTTGTCCTTATTGAACCCATAAGAATAGCTGTGTTCTAAAATAATAACGCGACGCGATTGGTGTACACATGAATGTCTATTGCATCGCGTTGAGAGGGTTAAGACTCCAAATAAGGTAAAACATTACTATCTGATATTATAGCAAGTTGATGTAGGCAATTTATCCCGTCTCACTCTGACTTTTAATTTTTACAATTGAATAAAAAACTGCATTATTTATAGGATGACCTTATATATATAAAGAATTTAATTCTCACACTTACATTTCGATGGAATGTGTCTAGATGAAATGTGCAAATATTTCAATATAAATATTCCCCATATTAGTAAATGCCTTTGTCGTGTCTCACATGAACTAGTACATACACACATGCATACATATAAATGCACATTGCTGGAGAGAGCTCAGCAAACGACAGAGCTATGCAGTTCAAATTCTCAATGCTGAAGCCAGAACATTTCATTGCCAAGTTTACAGACGTCTGTCATTCACAAGAGAAAACCACATACATATGTGAAGCACACGTTATTAATTAACGAAAATTTATACCGCAATAATTATGAACGTGTACCATATAAAATTGGCATTTCCTTAAAAAAATAATTCTCACGAACAACATGTTGGTTTAATTGAAACATAAATCAGGCGGAATGCATTTGTGTACAAACTGACACAAATTATTTAGTAAACTATAAATTCATGTCATGGATACACGAACAAGGGACCGGGTCGACGACAAATGACACGCAATACCACCGTCTGAAAAAGATACGCCGAAAGAAAATGAGAAAAGTCCAGCAGTTCCGAAACGGTCGTCAAAATCATGGCGCAATTAAATGCATCGTTACGGCTGTTAAAATGTCAATATTATAAAAGACTTTCTCACACGGGAATAGAATGCGTCTTTCAATTGCAATTCTGAATGGCCAAGAATTGAAATTCAATCTTTATGGGTAGTGGTATTTGATACGCATTGATCACGCGAATATGGAGAAAGTGGTATCCATGTCATCGAGTATGTTAATAGAGATATCGATGGAGAAGGTGTCATCTTGTATATAATATTTTAATGAATGACAGCCGATGAGTATTTTTTTTTTGTTAGCAGAAATCGTACCAATGAGGCGTTCATATAGAATATATGCCAATATCCGCCGAAAATGCTCGAAAGATTTTTACGAAAATCCTGAACCTTTTCACGCGTCATTTTCTTTTCCCCGAAATTCGCAAAGAGCAGAATAAATCATTTATAAATGTATCTGGATAAAACACACCAGTAATATGACACGTTTCCTCGAAAGTCGTAAAATGAGATCTTTACTGCAAATTTATACATACATACATATACACATGTAGCATTTACATGTCATAATATTATATTAAAAAAATATTCATGGGGATTAGTTATTAATATTATTATTTTTGACCGTAAATTATTTAAATCAACGGTTAGAATTAAACTACAGAAAACTCCCGACTATTCGGGCTAATGGCGGGGAGAGACCCGACTGATTAATAAAAATATGATTTTTTATTTCATGTAAAGATATTTTTAACCATTTCTAAAGCAGATTATTATGTTCAAGTGATTAACCGATCTGTCACGGCGGCTCGAAAGCAACCGCATCGTCCGAAGGGGGTCTATTCATAATGAAAAAATAACCCAAGCATTTTAAGTTTTAAATAAAAAAAATATTATTCTAAGAATAAATAAAATATTCATGAAATGCTTCATAATTTGGTCGATAATTAGGATTTTTCTAATCGCACAGCCGACGATGTTTTGCCGTAAACTGAGGACATGCCGCCAGTAGACCGACCACCAAATTCTTGCGGCATGTGTTACTAGATGTAAGTGAGAACATCGTGACTACAGAAACGAATTTTGTTGTCTTTCAATTTTTTAGACAAATACATAAAGCTTGTAATGTTTAGGATTTATATTAAAACAGTTATTTGGGAAAAACTTGGGGTCCAAATAGACCCCATCGACACAGCTAGGTTAATATAGTACATATAATTTATAAAGAAAATTTGTAATTTAAATTTGTTTGCATGAATCTTTTAATTTTCTTATTTTTTCACTTGCATCCTCATACTTTTCCCCTCTTTCTTAAATGATATTCGCATCACTCATATGTTGAAAGCCCAAATCAAATAAATAGTAATCGGTGCTTTTAAAATCGTGTAAGTTTACCAGTAGCTATGTTTCAGATATTTTACTTGTTCTAACCCCTTAATTATTCAAATTAGATTCTAAAAAAAAAATCACATCTTTGATTGACTCAAAGTAGCCCCAAGAGAATGAAATGAGATGTACATCCGTATCTCCTAGCTTAACGCTGAACATTCTTAATGAGGTTGTAGGACAGCTTGTCCGTGGATAGATAACGTTTGCTTCATGTATAAAAAAATAGGTATAAGATTGATTAAAATAAATTCTTTAAAGCTTTGTGGCTATAATCGCATGATTTAATATTGCAATAATCTTTTGCACGAAACATATATTTCCTTCGACGAGTTGTTGACAATTTAAAGTCTTCAGATCGAATTGGGAACTTGTCATCCGTGTTTGTTTTGCTTATAGATCACGACACAAGTTTGCAATGAATAACTAAGCTTTCGTGGTTAACAAAAGTGGAAAAGCTTGCGTGCATGCCAACGACAAATTCGTATTCTGCCCCGAATAGACATGGCAGGCATTCCGCTCTTTTGTGCGAAAATCAACCGTTGATTTTAGAAAAGCCGATTTTGAACACGGCATCCTGATAGAATTTAACAACGCAGACATTTGATCTTCCAACATCCCTGGGTAATAATTAAACGAATAGATGAAACGTAACATTTCCCTGTCACTCCCCTCCATCTAAACTGAAAACTATTCTAGACAGTTAGCCTTGGAAAATTATTACTAATTATTAACACATTATAACTTGTATTATATAACACAATCGCTTGTGGAAGTCATAATTTATTTGACTTATCGGAGGAAACGATTTTATTATAAAATAAAAAAATACAGATTCATTCAGTTTTTCCATTAGCTAAATCACATGAACATTTAACACCAGAGTGATGCATCCAAGATATAAACTTTGACATATAATTCCAATGTCGTTAAAATCTCGTTATATATTTTTCGCCTAATGAATACAAATTTAATATACAAATAAAGAGACATAATATTTTTTTGTTGTACTGGCAACATATTCACTGAGGGGAAAACAGGGCCGTTTATTTAATAATAACAATATACCAGAGCTGACACGACCGAATTAGCATTTAATCAAAGTCAATAACGCTGCTAAGCGTTTTTAATACCGCTGTAAATGAAACATTTATTTCCCGAAATTAATAGATTGAAGCCATTTAATTCGTGGTTTCACAATTAATCGCCTCCCCTAAATTTAATTAATTCGCCTGATGTATTGCGATAGTCGTGGATTCGTATTGAAATTTATTGAAATATATTCAAGAGAAATAAACATATATTAGTGTCGTTTTATCTTCCATTATCTTTTTCCAAACGTGACGCAAAATAAAACGCACGCAATGTTCGATTAGCTTATTTTTTTCGAAGGGCACACCGCAATCATTTAAATTCATCCAATATGATTTATCACGTCTTCGTCAGTTGCCATAAGAAAATGCTAGTCATGAACATGCAATATATCATACATGATAAAATTGACATAAATAGTTTTGATGAGTTGTACTCTGAACGCACTTTCTGCTGTCTCAAGTATTGGTATTTTAAAGTTCTGAGATTAAACTTTTTTTGATAAATATTTATGATATTTTTTAATTATCCGCTTCCCTCACGTCTTTGGAGAATTTATGTAGGGTTTTTTGAGAGGCTTTGGAGAGTTTTTTGAAGGGCAATGATCAGCCTCCACCTCACCCATCGATGAGCGTCAATCAGAATTTCCCTGACGCGCACAACAACGTTTAAGAAGAAAATCATAATCGATCTGCTTTAATATAACATATGAAGTTTACTCAAAAGAGCAGATTATTTTTAGTTAATTTGTCTTCGGGAAATGATAGAAGAAACAAATTAACATTTAACATTGTTTACAACAACAAAAAACACAACGAAACTCCGACAGCCAAAAATAACATAATAACATAAAGATCTAATATGGCTACAAATGTCATGATACGTCATGGACAACTGTATAAAGATCAACTTTTTCATTTTCTTTATCATGACACCTTGTATGGAAATAAAAAATAATAATAATTTTAATTCAAACATTAACTAGAAATTTAGGTGGTAATTAGATTTATCTATAGCTGAAATTGACTCACTATTAAAAAAACGAGAGTTGTAAAATGGCTGTTTGATTTAGACACCATAATTCGAAGTGACAACGAAAGTTGTTCTAACGCTTAGTTCCAATTTCAACGATTACTGCGAAAACTATAAAGTTTGGATAAATGTAATAGAAATTTATTTTTCATATAATCATCCAGATATAAATAGGGTTTTTCTATTTAACAAACAAATCGACAATACGTAACTAGATTCGATCAATACAAATTATTTGGTTTTCAATAAATATTTTTATGGATTTAATTTTTATTCAGAAAAAACTATCCCCTTCTTCTACATATATAGTCTCGATTTGCACGGTGATATGGTGAAACCCATCTATTATGTCTCCTATGAAAACCATGTCCATGGTCCGCTATAAGGGTAATCTTGCACGTAGTCATGTTCTTCAGACATTAGGGAAAGTGGATTAATAATTCATATATAAAAAATATAAAAATATATATATATGCGGGTCCTCATTCAGAGTTTGCCTAGCACTGCTATAAGGAATGAGTGTGACGCTACTAACTTCGATATCTAAAAAATCTATATATCTTATACATATTCATACGTAAGCATGTACAGTAATACCAATCACTTGAGTGAGTGTCATAAAAAATCTATAAGATCTAATATCGTTAACCAGTTTAGTACCGTGCATTTAAAAACTAATATCACGTTTTTTTTAGTCTCTCCAATAAAAATATTTGGACAAATATTAATTTTAAACTGGTAATATCGAAAACAGTACGTCGGTTATCATTTGTAATATTGCGTTATAGAAAAAGGCGTTGAATACCTCGGTGATATATCAAATGTGAAAGTGGCAACAATCAAATTTAAAATATAATAATGCTTTCTAGTAAAAAAGAATATTTTTTTAAATAAACATTAGTACATGATGATGTTGGAATTTGAAAAAAATAATAAATCGAATTTGAGAAGGTGTGAAATGAAGAATTTCCATCGTATTATTATAAAAAAATGATAACGCGATACGGAGAAAAATATTACATATTAAATACGAATATGTTTTTTTGTTGCATCAAATGAAACATTAATATGTAACACTCCAGAAAATGTATTAATAATACACTCATTCCTCGATTTGCGCGGGATTTTTTACTCGGTTTTAAGATTAAAAGACACCATCTTTTTGCGCGATTTTTCATGGAGCTATCTACCGAGTAAAAAAAATATATTTAATATTATTATAAGCTTCAGTCTGAGACTTTTAAAATAAAATAAAAGATCGAATATATAAATAAGCTACTATAAATTCATTTCATTAGTGTAAGTGATATTACAGGCTTAACTCTGTTCGTTAGAAGAGGAATCAGTTGAACTTGTTCCATGTAATTAACAATTAGAATACAAAGTTGCAAAGCTCGACATTGAAAAAGAATTTGACCTTGCATTATTTCTAAGCAGCACGGAATATAAATATTTTTTCCAAGCGCATAATAACACGAGGTCTTATTTACATTCCGCTTTAAGAAATTCCAATGCCACATGCGCCCATGTCTCGTGTATCGTGTAAAACGAAATAAAATTTACCTCATTAATTCGAAACTGATGCATAGATGGTTCCTGAAGTAGAAGTAATCCAGCATATGGATGACGTTGTGCGCTCCGTCCTTGTCTTTCGTTCTGAGGTGGTCCAGGATCCTAACTTCTATCAGGGCCTGGTGGTGAAATCTCTTCTTATTGCGTATAATTTTAATTGCAACGTGTTGATTGGTGCGATGGTCCAGCGCCCTGATCACTTGTCCAAAGCTGCCTTTCCCAATGACCTCCAGAATCTCGTACCTATAGCAAATGTGATCGTGCGCCACCTGAAAACGAATAACGCGTCAGTGTTTATAACGCTCGTCTAAACAATCCATTGCTTTTCCATAATCTTCTGGACAAAAGCATGATTGATTTCGCGCTGTGCACTGAAAATATCATTAAACCATCATCAACACCGAAAATTATATTCTTTCATTATGTAACAGCTAATGACGAAGATTATTTAGACGTGTGCCAGTTATGATTTATCATAAAGAAAGTTCTCCTTGGAGAATTATTCTTTTTCGAACTGCTTGACGAATAAAATATGATAGATTGCCGCGTTGATTGATGATAGCCAAAATTTTTTTCCAATATGTATATATCACCAATATTCATAAATTAAGTATGCGACGAACTACACGGTAGAAAGTCGTGCGTAGCCCCGAAATAGATTTTACATAAGAAGCCGCACACATTATCCTTAAATACAATTATTAAACGATTAAAAATTATACGTATTAAGTAGCACGATTTAGTAACCGTTTAATTTCATCAAAGTACCTTTAATAGATAATAATTATACATGACCCACATTTTTTTATAGAAACGATATACAATTTTTCATTTAAAATAATAAGCGTTATTAAAGATGCAATACTATATTTTGTTAAAAGAATAAAAATCAATTTATAATTCAACTAAAACCGCGTTGAGCAACGAAATAATCGACACTTCTTTTTGTGTTTAATTGACGCGGTGAAATGGTGAGAGTTGAAATATGAAAATACAAATATATTCTCACAGCATAAAAAGTTAACCTTTCTTCGAGGAACTTTAAAAGGTTTTTGCTGTTGTTTTTATGAACGTGTTGGTCGAAAGTGGCTATGGTCATACATGTTTAGTATCATGATCAAAACAAAGAAATCCCGCGCTCTCTTTTCATTATTATATCACAGATAAAACACATAATAAATATAATTATAGCATTACTATGTAATTATGGATAATTATCAAAACAATTATATATTACGTTGTTTACGGCGAAATTGTACACTTTTGATTTATCCAAACGAGGAAGCTATCTATATTCATTGACCGTGCGAATTTATTAAATTGCCAATAAAAATAAATGATCCATCGCCGCATTATTACATATAAATAATCAGATCAATAATATTTATGTTCGAGTATTTCACAAAAATTCTTCAGCGTTATGCAAGGCAATATTTTTTTCATCTCAATAACATGCAAAGTGTTTATAAAACCACTGCAACTGGTCAGTGTTGATGGGTAATTACAAAGTTACCGGCAATTATTACGTACAAGAATTATCTTTACAATCTTAATCATTTCTTATGCAATAAATATTATGCGTTTGTTATGTGAGAATTTTTTCGTCATCGTTATAATTCAAATGTCCAATTTTTATATCATAGATATTGATGAATAGTCGAATCCGATGGAATTGACTTCATCGCCACACGATTTCATTAGTTTCCTAGTTACTTTAATTGATTTACACACATTCCATAGAGACATATACATGTCGATAATTACAATCATAATAATGTTTCTCCTATACGTGTATGATACATGTTTTAAAATTGATTAATCCCAAATCGTGTAGCGTTTGTAAAATAAATTGATACATATACTAAACGTATATGTATACAAATTACCAAAATGTAATATAATTTTGCCCTGTCGCGTCGTGTTCTATTGTCCTTTGTTCGGATAAATTTTCCCTCGTATGTGTCATTGGGGAACTAAACTACACTCTTTGTGAAATTTCTCCCAATTTATATTCGTTCTTTTGTGTCGGAGAAAACTTCCTCCTCGACATTAATTCTAATTTTCAAACTTATTCATTACAGCAGCGGCCGTTTACCATTATATTTACCTTATTATAGCTACCATTGTCGTCGTCGTATCCAGAATTTAGAGGAGCGCCAGGTCTTCCGAGCACTTTGGCAGCGTCCAATCCGAGAAACCATACTTCAGGAAATTTGTCCACCTCCGATCGTTCGTATTCAGTCAAACGGGATCCATAGGCCTTGATTGCTTCTGTAAAGAAAAAAAATATAGATTTTATTACAAACATGCGAACGCAGCCGAATATGCTAAAAATAAAAAAAGGGTAGAAAAATTGATACTAACGACTTACAAACGTATTGGACATTTTCAGCCCCGCATAATGATGATTTATACCAAGCGTCAACTTTGTGTGTATATTTTTTTCGGTGAAAGTTAGTTTTTACCATCGAATAAAATTTTTGACGATCATAATTCGCATAATTTCCCGCGTAAATATACATAATCGATTTTTTTTCATTCTTATGTATATTCATGAATGTCGCCGCGATTTGCATAATTGGAAATTTAAATTGTTATCAGTAGATAATAGATAGGAAAATCTTGAAAGAAATTATGCATTATAAAAGATCTATCGATTCGCATTGTTAAAAAATAAATATAAATATTGGTTATCATTCGAATGAGTGTAAACAAAAGTTTATAATTATTATTATTTAAGAGCTAATCTATTTTCATCGTGGATGCGGATATGGCCGGAGATGTAATTTCCCGCGGCTTGTTGGCAATAATTGAACAAGGACTGCTGTGAAAAGTTGATGTTTTCACCCCGGGGAGCTTTAGGCAAATGGAAGAGCGGAAGGACGAGCCCCTGACCCATTTCATTGAATCGAGCCGAGATTGAAGAAATAAATAGAACAAGGTGACTAAAGCATAAATTGCCAATTCCTGTCTCCAATAAATTGTAATCGTACATCAAGTACACGTTTAATTAAATATTTTTTTAAACACGAATGAAAAATCATAATGTTCAAGGCAACACGAGCGATTATTTAATATTGTCATTTTTTTGCTTCCGAGTTAATGCATATTACAACAACGCTACATATAAAAATGTTTCAGAACTTTTTATTAGTTATGAAGTAAGTTTTTGTTGGAAAACTTTGATATATATAAAATTAAACTTATTTTGTATTTCATAAATGGAATAAATTAACGTCAAAATTTTATTATAGCTGCAATAACATTAACAATGGTCTAACATCGGAGAAAAGCAGGAAAATTGGTTAGTCTTGTCTTTGACATGTGACGATCAATCCGTCGGTGAGCTTATACGATGCGAATGTGCATGGGTTTGTGAGGACATTAACACGAATATGTTCCTAGTAGGATCTCGCTTCTCAAAGTATTTATAAAATACTACATTTTAAAATGGGGCACTACAACAAAAGCATGTTCACTTAATAAAAGGTTTCGCGGAAAGGTTTTAAAACGATTTTGTGCTGAATATAAATATGTGTGTATCCCTCGATTTACACGGAACTTTTTTTACACGTTTTCGCTTTTACA